>VDFB02072415.1:237966-276446 GCA_007258455.2 Sequoia sempervirens
TGATAGCTTTTTCTTCTATCACAATATTCTCCACCACACTTGAAACATATTTAATTGTTAACCTTTTGTGTATTCCCATAATCTAATTTACATCTCCACTATACATGATATGTCAAAGTTCTATATTCAACAACCACTCACACTACCATTCTGACCACAATAGTAACTATTTTCTATAGTTACACAAATCCTAACTACTTCGCACTCCCTTGAAACTATCACTTTTATGATTTTTCAAATGATTTTTCAGAAATACATTTAAATCGACTTCAACTCTGAAACTACCTATCAAATTTTATCTTCAAGAAGTATCTATTTGCTCACTTTGAATAACAACCATTGATCTTGCCTTTACCACCATGATCTAATGATCATCATTCAGTACCTCAAATTTAAAACACAAGCTGTTAGATGGAATTTCCTTCAAATTAGCACCATTGATCTATATCACATATCATATGCTTAGTGTGTTTTAGCTTTATGCTTTTAGAATGGAAATACACAATGTATATTAACTGCGTGATGCAATAGATGACTGCCACTTTTCATCTTTTTGTCTATTAGCATATTTCGCATTTTCTATTTTATACTTGAAAATTGGAGATGTGATGCATATGAACTCTGTGCTGTAATCACCTCTAGACACTTGGCACTATTTCATGCTATCACAAATATTACTATGTCAGAAAGACTTGGAAATGTGATGCTTCATCAGCCGTCGATCTCAAACACCCTTTGCACTGTCCATTAAAAGGTCTCATCCCAAGATGGGGATAGCAAACACTTTTCCAGAAAATCCGTGGTATGATGAAGAATGTAAGGCAGCCAAGAGATCGCTAATGAAGAGAGGTAGGGGCAAAGAGCTTAAGAAAAAATATGAAAAATTAGTGCAGTCCAAAAAAATAGAGTATGTAAACGAAAGAAGGAAGGAACTAATCACTCTTGGGAAACATAATCCTAAAGGCTTTTGGAGGGAATTGCAACAAAAGAAAAAGGTGGTGGAAAACAATATTACAGATGCCCAATGGTTAGAATATGCTAGACTTCTTTACGAGCGGGCCCACGAGAAAGACTACCCTCCTGTCATTAACACACCAGCGGAATTATTCAATGTGGATGATATTAAACAAGGAATAAAGAACTTAGCAAGTGGCAAAGCACAAGACATAGATGGGCTACAGTCTGAATTTTTAAAATGGGGGACTGAAATTCTTGCCCCTCACATAAAAAGAATTTTCAACAATGTCAATCGGGAAGGTTTTCCTATGGAGTGGACTACCAGTGTGGTCATCCCTTTATTTAAAAGTGGTGATATCAATAACCCATCTAACTATCGCACAATTATGGTCAACTCTATCTTTGGCAAGCTATTTGGGAGCATGATTGAATGTAGGATTAGCAAATGGGCAGAAAATGAGGGCAAAAGAGCAAAGGGACAGGCAGGTTTCAGATCCAAGCACTCTACCATCGATCACTGCATCACCCTTAGACACTTGATTGAGAAAATTTGGGATAATCAGGGTGAGGAAGCTTATTGTTGCTTTGTAGGCTTTAAGAAAGCTTTCGACACAGTGCCTAGAGACAAATTATGGTATCGGATGGAAGAATTAGGCATTCCAAATGCATATAGAGCAGCTGTTCATAGGCTGTATGAGAAGGTTAGTGCTAAAATCAGAACAAGTGAAGGTATGTCAGAATGTTTTGACAGTGACATTGGAGTTAAACAGGGCTGCCCTCTATCCCCCACGCTTTTTGGGCTATACATTGATAAGTTGGAAGTGTGGTTAAGCAAGGAAGGCGGGGATGGTATCCAATTGGCAGGTTATGTAGTAAAATTACTTCTATATGCTGACGATCTTATCCTAATTTCAAAAATAGCTCATGGGTTAAGAGAACATCTAAAAGCCCTAGAACACTTTTGTCAGGAAGTTGGGATGCAAGTGAACACATCCAAGACTAAAATCATGATTTACTCATTGAATAGAAAAATTAAACAGCATACCTTTCTTTTTGAAGGCAACCCACTTGATATAGTGAAAGAATACAAATATCTTGGGATTGACTTCCATTATAAGCTCAGTTGGGAAACCTGTAGAACGAAAAGGATACAGGGAGGTTGGAAAGCCTATTATTTGCTCCAAAATAGGTGTAGAAAAGCTGAACTTTGGGATTGGAAAACCAAGAAAACCCTTTTTGGTTTACTTGTCACGCCGGTTGTGCTTTATGGGTGCGAAGTGTGGGGAAGCAACACATCAAAGTGCAGTTGGAGACAGATAGAAAGAATCCAGAAACACCTAATAACAAATAATCTCAAAGTTAAAGCTACTGTTCCTTATGAAATCCTGCTAGCTGAGGCGGGAGCTTTTCCTTTGGAAGCTTCAGCGATAACCCGGTTGTTAAGTTATCTAAAAAAGGTCGAAAACATGGATAACCACCGGTGGCCCAAAACGGTTATGGAGGAGATTCTAGTCCGAAGAAAGAAAACATGGATGAAACAGAACATCAAGTGGCTAAACAAGTGGAACATCGAATTACATGAGTGTCCTGACACCAACAGTGAAATAAAAAACTATGTGAAGGAAAAATTTAGGACTGCCATGTGGTCAAATTAGATCGGACGAAAAAAAGCATATTACATCAAAGAGTTTAACCCAGCTAAGGAACATGGTGAAAAACCATATTTAGGTGCAACTATTAAAGGGAAAGCGAGGCTGTTAATTGCTCAATTGAGAATGGGATCCCACCATCTTAGATGTGAGACTGGTAGGTGGAAGACACCTAAGGAAACTTGGGAAGAAAGAACGTGCTTATTTTGTAATAAGGGAGTGGTGGAAGCAGAGTGGCACTTCGTCATGGAATGCACAGCGTACGAAAATATCCGTAATCAATACTCAAGTATTTCAGATGTGGGCAATATGCAATAGTTATTTGAGGAGGATAAGATAAATCAGACGGCTAGCCTCCTAGTCAAAATTAATAGCAAGAGATCTGATTTGGAGAAGAGTTTGGAGACAAACTAAGTTGTTGGTCTCGGTCCCATAGACTGTTTAGTCTCGTGGACGTCATTAAAATCTTTCATTCATTCATTGATCTTAGCAGAGTAGATAGCTTTGAACTTGGTCCCACTGAACACTTGACGTGATTCCGTGATTTCGTAGCCAAGAGATGACATCAACTATAAAGCCTTGCAGTCGTGTAAAAACCTTGACTTATTCTTGCACAATTTTCAACATGTTTTTTCTAGTTTGACACATAAATTCATTTTTTTCAAACTTGCACAATATATATTGCATAAGATAATAATAGAAAACTTCAATTGCATTTACAAATTACATTAATATTCATATAACATTCATTGGCAATAGACTAAGTACAAAAAGTAATCATTAAATCCTACACTACAACCACATAGTTTTTAAATTTGAAGACAGCAATAACCCCAAATTTGAAAATGAATAACAATTTATATTGCATAATAGCAAAACCCAACTACATTTAATTAATATTTCATTTTTCTTTCAATAGTTTATAACTTATGGCATTGATACTTAGACGCAGGATTGGCCCACTAGAACTTCATCTGAGGATAACATCAACTTGCATATTAGAGATGACCATGCAAATGCTCCGCCCTAGCCTCCATGGACTCTGCAACCCTCACAACAACAAAATACATTTGCAAGGCCTCACGTGTAGAATATCTAGTGCCAAGTATGATAAAATATAGCTACACCCACGTCTGGAAACTCACACCAATAACCAGGAAGTCTCATGCCCTTATTTTGATAGCCACAACTGGTAGGAAAGTGGCATTGGAGTCTACAAACAATATAGGAAACCATTCACAGCCACCTACTAAAATATGCAGATGATAGCTGCCCATGATAGCAACAACAATCTCTCATAAACCCATGATTTGTGAGTGCTTAGTAGCCAACAATATAACCTTTGAGTTTGCAAAATGTGGTGGACAAAACTTCAAGCAAAACCTCCTCAATTTAGTCACCAACCTTAACCTTCATAGCAATGAAAGAATATCGATTAATTCCAATTTTGTTTCCACAGGAGACTCACAAAATTGCTTGAATCACCCAAATAGAAGACTTGGATGATCTCCTCCATGAACCAGCTAGGGTGGAATCGTTTCACCACCAAAACCAAATGCCCTCGGGTTTCTCTTCCCCAATACCAAGAACTCCAAGAAGCTCTCCAAAAGCGAAAGTGAGAAAATAAATCAAGCATAGTGCAAATGGGCTCCAAAATCCACCTTTAGATCCTTCACTTTATTTCTCGCTCAAATAAATAATAAAGTGACTTTATAAAGTTACTTTTTAATATATTTCCAAAAGTCACTTTATAACCCATTTAATTAATTATTTAGCATTACCTTTTAAAGTAATTTTTATTGTTAAGTAATATTAAGCAATTAAATAAATTAATTCCCTTTTCTCAACTATAGCCTATGGAAATTAAATAGGTTATTATGTCCTCAAGGTGATCACTGAGAAGGGGACATTATAGTCCTCCCTTCTCGAGATTGCTTTCCCTCAAGCAACTATAAATTGGGATGCCGCAACATTTGTTCTCCTTCCAGGTCGTCCTCACGTTGGAAGAATCTCCATCTAATCAAATATTCGCAGTTACCTTGTTACTCAATCCTCCTCTCCCTAGTATCAGCTATCTCCTAGAACCAAAACCAAATACCCCTCCTCATCGATGGAGATAACTTAGCTGATGGTAACATGTGTTGCTTTGATACCTTCTTGGTGGGACACATGAAAAACATTGTGAATTTTGTTGTTTTTGGGCAACTCCAACTCATAGGCTACTTCCCCCACTCGTCTGGCTATTCTGTAGGGACCTTAAAAACGTGGCTTCAATTTCTTAGCACCACTTTTCTTCAGCGAAGATTGCCTGTAGGGCTACAAGTGTAAGAAGACCAAGTCTCCAACCTCAAAATTGTGCTCCACCTTGTGCTTGTCTACATATGTCTTCTACTAATTTTGCACCACTTGTAAATTCTCCTTAAGTGCCTTAAGAATATCTTGGCTCTCCTGTATCCAATCCTTAGCTTTGGGAGCCCTACTATCCCCAAAAGCCAAATCCAAAAATGAAGGTTCATCATAGTCATATAATGCACAAAAGGGTGTCATACCTACGGACATGTGGTAAGTGGTGTTGTAGAAATGCTCTCATAGATGCAACCACTTAATCCATGCCCTTTGTTGTCTCGAGACATAGCTATGTAAATACCCCTCTACCCATTTATTCACTATCTCGGTTTGGCCATTTTGTACGGGGTGATAACTCATGCTTTCGAGTTAACTCTGTAACAAGCCAATCACGAACAAGTCATACTAGAAGTACTAAGAAGCCTATTGTCTGTCATTGACCCAATATGCTTAAGGCAACCTATGTAGTTTGAAAACCTCTCTAAAAAACAACTCGCCACTGTAGTGCCTTATACTTTTGAAGAAATCACAAAGAGGTGAGTGAATTTAGTCAATCAATCTACCACAACATAGATGAAATATCTCCCATGAACCTTAGGTAGACCTGTGATGAAGTCCATTGAGACACTCTCCCACTTATGCTCAGGAATAGGTAATGGTTGCAATGGCTTAACATGATGGGTAATGTTGACTTATTCTCTGACAAGTCACACATGCCCTCACATCTCAAGTAATACATCGTCCTTGAGGCCCTTCCAAGAGAACCTCTCTCTAACCTGCCTTTATGTTTTGAAGTACCCTTGATGCCCTATCAATGTAGTATCATGTGTGGCTTTCATAATCTCCTTAATCTTGGATTCTAGCACCAAGTATATCATGTCCCTTTACGGTAGATGATAATAATCCTAAGTTACCTTGTATGGAATCATCTTGACTTTTATACATCAACTCACAAGCAAATTGGTTCTTGGAGTATTCCATTAAGAGATGAGACTTCCAATTAGCTAAAATAACTACAAGTGAGCATGTTGGTTTCTTGGAGAGGGAATTTGCAGCTATGTTTTTCTTGCCCTTCATGTACTAAATATAAAAGTCGTCCTGTATTTTTCTTACTCACTTTTTCTACCTCTCATTTAAATCCTTCTGCTCCAAGAAATACGTAAGGTTGTTGTGATCAATCCTCACCACAAATCCCCCACCTACCAGATACTGCCTGAACTTCGCCAATGCATGCATAATGGTGATCATCTCCTTATCATAGATGAAATACAACCTCTCAGGCCCCCTCAACTTAAAACTTTCGAATGCAATTGGATACCTGTTTTGCATTAACATAGCTATAATACCCTCACCTGATGCATCACATCCAATGCAAGGTTGTAAAATCTTGGAAGTGCCAGCATTGGCCAACTGCTCATCACCTCCTTAAGTTTATCAAATGCTCTCTGAGCCTCCTTTGACCATCTAAAATCCCCCTTCTTTGTAAGATCTATCAAAAACCCTTAATAAAGTGCTTGTAATAACTATATAACCCAAAGAACCCATGTAACTCTATAAGGGACTTAGGTGGTGGCCAATCAAGTATCCTACATCATCTTCTCTCGATGTATCTGTACTCATGTGCATTAATCCTGCCCCAAATACAAAATATCTTTCATACCAAATTCACACTTTGATACCTTAGCATAAAGAGACTGATCACCCATGATACCCAATACCTCATCTAGATGTCTCAAATGGTCATCCCAAGTCTTATTGTATATAAGTAGATCATCAAAGGACACTAATACATACTTATGTAATTGCTTGTTGAATATATGGTTCAAACTAAAAGGCATGAACAAGAACTCATAATGCCCATACTGGCACCCAAAGGTAGTCTTGTGTATATCCTGCTCTCAGACTCTAATCTAATGGTACCCCAATCAAAGATCAATCTTCAAAAAATAAACTGCCCCATGCAACTCATCAAGTAACTCATGATCCTAGGTATAGGGTACTTATTCTTAATTGTTTTCTTGGTCAGTGACCAATATTTTATACACATACACATTGTCTCATCCTTCTTCTTAACTAGGACTACAAAATAAGAAAACAGGCTACAGCTAGGTCTAATGTGGCCCATGTCTAACAACTCCTTAATTTCATTTTCTATATCATCCTTGAGTTTCTTAGGATATCTGTAAGGAGTTGTTATGATGGGTTTAGCTCCCTCCTCCAACTCAATGGTATGCTTAAAACCCCTATTAGGAGTTCTCCCTAGAGGTATCTCTCCAAATACTCTGTCATTCTTACTCAATAGTGACTAGATATCCACATGGGACAATTGGCTGCAAGGATCAAACACTCAATTTCCCATGCAACCTCCCCATGTCTAAAAATAATTTCCATCCACTTATTTGACACTATCTTTGGAAAACCATTGGCCATACCCCTTAACACAACCTTTTTCCCATCTGCTACCCTAAAATTAAGCTCCATGGTTTGGAAGTTCTGTGAGTACTTCCCCAATGAATGAAGCCACTTAATCCCCAAGATAGCATTAGTATCACCCAGGTCAACTACATATAAATCATCTGTCACTAGTGTAGTTTCCCAAGGTCACACCCAAATGAGGAACCCTCGGTGTGCAAGTCATGTACTGAATCCATCTGCCACCATCACACTAAATCCCTCAAAATCCTTTGTAGGTATACCCCTGTTGGTCACCAATACCGAGTTGAAATAAAATTGTGGGTTATGCCACTATCAATTAGAATAGTAACACATTGCCCTGTAATACTCCCCTAACTCTGAAGGAATTGAATCTAGGAGTACTTGATATAGTGTCAATAGCTCCACTCTTAGTATCCACATGTTATTGCTCATCCTTTGAACTATTATGATCATTGCTCTACAATTGTTCCACCTCTCCATAATCCTCACTATTAGAAAGAACCTCAATGTAATGAACTTTCCCTTACCCATACATTTTGTGTCCAGGCTCCCAAGGTTCCTTATAGTTTAAATAAAGCTTTTTCCTCCTCAAATCCATATGAGCCTCATCATCTAACTTGTCCTTCCTAGGCCACTCCTTCTAAAAGGGATTTTTATCTTTATTTTTTTGAGGAATGAATGGTTTGGATGGGAATTTACTCTTAGGCACTAAATTCTCCATGTCACATGCATGCATGATAACATCTTAGAGTGATTCTAGTTTGAAAGCCTTAATCCAACCACAAAGTGGCTCAGATAGACCCTCAATGAAAAGTATGATCAATCTATGCTCCTACACATCTAATACCATAATCAAGAGCCTTTGGAACTCAAAAATATATGATATATAGTACCATTTTGCTTAAGCCACACCAACTCCTTGAAATGCAATTCTTGGTCCTTTTGGTCAAACTTATCCATCACCTTCTAAGTGAAGTCCAAATAAGATGTGATGTTAGCATGCCACAAGGTGACTAACCCATGGTACCACCACTCATGGGACTCACTCTCTAAATATGATGTGGCATACTTGATGGCTTCAAAATCCAACATAAGATTGAGCTAGAAATAGGTGTCCAACTTTTGAACCCATGATCTAGCGGTACATTTGCTCGAGCCATCAAATGAAGGGATAGATAGTTTCCCAACCTTGCGCTACATATCCTGATTCTATAGTCTCTTGTTATGATCCCTTGGCCTATTTTTGTATTTTATGGCACAAAAATCCTTTAGAGTTATTGCTGCATGGAACTCATCCCCAAGAGACTGGTACTCCCTCAAGTAATTTATGAATCCTTCACCCTGTGTTTGTTGTAATTGATTACTAGTTGGATGTCCTCCCAAAAACTAAGACATAAGGGGTCTAGGAGTCACCCTAATTGTTGCCCTAGTGTGGCTATGAGAAGAGATATGAGTATTACTCCCTTCACTATTGTTCCTGTTGTTCCCATTATCACCATTATGCCCATTATCTCCTATACCATTGTTACCAACAAATTATTACGATTAACCATTAATTGAGTGAGGAGTTGGACTACCTATTGTTGACCCTATGCAAGGCCATTTAAAATTTGAAAGGTACCATCTTCAGGCGGTTCATGCCTATCATCCATGTTTTTTTCCTCCTTTGACTCCAAATCAAATGTACTACCCAAAGCTCTCTCTTTCCTTCTAATCCTATAGGTTATGTAGGCGATCTTCTAGATTCATAAATAATCATGCAAATAAGATTTTTGAAACCAAACTTGTAACCTTGAAGCACATAGGTTGGCAGGAAGACCAACTCTGATACCACTATAAAACCCCTGACTTATACTTGCACATTTTTTAACACAGTTTTTCCAATTTGACACATAAATTCTTTTATATCAAAATTACGCAATATATATTGTATAAGATAATAATATAAAACTTCAATTGCATTTGTATATTACACATTAATATTCATATAGCATTCACTGCCAATAGACTTAGTACAAAAAGCTAATCACTAAATCTACACTACAACCATATAGTTTCAAATTGAACAACAATAACCCTAAATTTGGAAATGAATAATAGTCTATATTTCATAACAACAAACACGTGTCATGCAACTTGATTAGTCATATTTTTCTATTGATGGTTGTTGATTGTTAGATTGTTGATGGTTTGCATTTTTATTTATTTAGCAACGTTCTTTGTTATGACAAGGTTTCAGGTCCCTTTAAAACCTATTTGTAATGGGTTTTAGGTCCCATCAAAACTTGTTTTTCCCCTAATAAAAACAACAAAACCCAACAACATTTAATTAATATTTTGTTTTGATTTCAACAATGTATAGCTTATGGTGTTGATACTCACACTTTGGAGTTCTAGCCACTAGGGAATATAGATCACAACAACTTGCAGTTAAGATGACCATGTAAAATGGTCATGCCCTGCTCAGGACTCCTGCGACCCTCAAAAATAGTAGAATACACTTGCACAGGGAATCATGTGCAGATTATCCAATGCCAAGAATGATAAAATATAGCTACGCCCAAGTTTGGAAACTCACACCAATAGGAAAGTCTCACACCCTTATTTTGATAGCCACAAATGGTAAGAAAGTGGTCTTTGGAGTCTACCTAGGTATAGGAAACCACATCCCAACCACCTACTAAAATATTCAGTAATAGTTATCCAAGATAGCAACAATAATCTCTCATAAACCCATGACTTGCGAATGCTCAGTAACCAGCAGTATAACCTCTAAGTTTACAAAATGTGGCAGCCAAAACTTCAAGCAAAACCTCCTCAATCTAGTTACCAACCTTAACCTTCATAGCAATGAAAATGAATATAAATTAACTCCAATTTTGTCTCTGTAGGAGACTCACAAAATTTCTTGAATCACCCAAATAGAAAACCTAGATGATCTCCTCCACAAACCAACTAGGGTGGAATTGTTTCACCACCGAAATTGAATTCCCTAGTGTTTCTCTTCCCTAAGACCAAGAACTCCAAGAAGCTCTCCAAAAGTGAAAGTGAGAAAATAAATCAAGCATAGTGCAAATGGGCTCCAAAATCCACTTTTATATCCTTAACTTTATTTCTTGCTTAAATAAATAATAAAGTGACTTTATAAAGTTACTTTTTAATATATTCCCAAAAGTCACTTTATAACACATTTAATTAATTATTTAACATTAACTTTTAAAAGTACTCTTTTTTGTTAGGTAATATTAAACAATTAAATAAATTAATTCTATTTTCCTGACTATAGCGTATGAAAATTAAATAGGCTATTATGTCCTTAGGGTGATCACTGAGAAGGGGTCATTACAGGGCATGCAAGAGCCCCTCGATCTTTAATCTATGATCATTGTCATTGATCAAGATAGGCTAAGAAATTAGGTGTTGGACTTAGGAAAAATTAAAATATCTACACACTCCGTCGGGCCTGTAACACAATGACTTGTACAAGGCTTAAGTCATAACTTAAGAAACCTGTTATTGCCGATTTCCAATTAACGCAGAAATAGAAACACTATGAACACCATGATTGAAACCCTTAGAATTTTACTGAGAAACCCTAGTAATGGCAGAGAGAAAATATAATTTAATTTTGAGCTCACTACTTATCATCTGGACTTGTAGAACATACTTTTGAAAAGAACTCGAAAAACCCATATCAGATTTGTCATTTGTTTTATTCGTAAAACTCTTGAAACAATCTCTGTAAAAGCATGACAACTTTTCATGACAATATTGTAACTTTTAATGCAATGTTGCAACTTTGCAAAATATGCTAACAACATGCTTTTCTCTCCATCAATCTTCACCATTCTACCTATTACTAATCCTCAGACATCAATGATCACTACGACTACCCTTTGACATTGAAATGACAACAATTCCAACACTGAACTCTGATTCTTTAGTAAGTTCCTTCATTTCTCCCAAGCTCCTCCTTTTCTCAATTATTTATTTTATATATTTTGACAAAATCTCTTGATCTTAGATCTATTTTTCTTTTTGTCCCTTTTACTTTTCCTCTCTTTTATCGAAGTTATATTTTCATATAAAAATTTCTATTTCCTTCCTCTTCCCCTCTGTTACATTCCCATATTCTCTCATTCTTGACTTCTAGTAAAGTTTCATAAGATTTGTAAATTTTTTAAGTTTGTTTGGAATTATTTCATCTCTTGACCTTTGAGCTTTGCTCAAGTCCCACTTTTCATCCTTTCACTTTGATCCCCCTTTGTGGACTTATGAATTTCTAATGGAATTTTCTGTCCTCCACCTCCAATTATATTTGTTGATTCTACATATTTTTCAAGCATTTTGTTCTATCCTTTTCCTATAGACTTTAAATGGAATTCTAAACTATCATTTCAATATCCCATCCTGACTTCCACTTCTAACCTCTAGTTTTGCATTGAATTCCCATAATGTTTCCTAGTGGATTTGCCACTCATTTCCTCTTTTCATGTATATTTCCTTTTTACTTTGTTACGTTCCTACCTCTAGTTCTACATCCTTTCCTCATATATTTTACCACATCCTTGAGTCACTTACTTTTTTTTTGTGGTTCAATGGACTTAAAAAATTCCATCCATATTCCTAGTCCTAGCCTCTAGTCCCATAAATAAACTTGCATATCCTGTCATAATCTCTCATATTGCATCGATGTTTTAAATTTATTATAGATTACCTCTATCACTTGTTAGATCTTCCTAGAGTGACATTAACAACTATATTTTACTCCTACAACTTCTCCCAAATGATTTTTCTACCTAAAAACCATTTTTCATCTCAATGGCGTAGATTCACATGTAATTTAACTAATGAATGATGAATAGGTCTAGTTTTTCATGAATGTGGTGGGTGATTTCCAAATATAGATGATCTTCACACTAGCTCCAAACAACCCATTTAGTAGATTTAATGGGACCTCACTTCTCTTGCATACCACATTTAAGGGAATCTTATTATCTATCAAATTTTTGAAAGAAATTGGGTGACCAAGCAAAATGATATAAATACCAATTCAATTTTCATCTAAAGGATTGGTCATTCTATTTCCATGTGATTGCAATCCCTAACAAAAGTATAGGGTTTAACTATTGTAAGTCTATATATTGACATAACAATGCCTTTTATCAATTGTAAATGATTTCAATTATTGAATGTCTCCATGGCCATTTATAGATATTCAGGGAAAATTATATATGATGAATTATGATAGTGTTCTATCTTAGGGTTTGTTCTTGCCATATTTGTTGGTATGATTGTAATAAGGATTTGATAAATATTGTATCATTTTAAGTCAATTTAGAATATTTTTAATGGTCTCATATTATTTTCATATGGTTTTCTAAAGTTTGGAGATGGATTGTTAAGTATGTTTGGTTGTTTCATATCATATCTTTGGTTTATGTATATGCATAACTTATATTCTATTATAATTTCAATGTATTATTTCTCTAGGTAAACTATGACTATAACCACTATATTAGGCATTGGTCCTTCAAGTTTATGATCAACCATACTCTTAAAATGAAAAAAATATTTCACTAGTAGTTTAGGACTAGGATTTGTAGTGTGTATGCAATTCATGATTTAGTGATTCATCTAGGGAAGAATCTATATAAATCCACAATATTTCTTATCCTAATGTATCATTTTTTGCATAGCTTCATTTACGCTATTGTAATGATGTTTTTATTGGCTTGAAAGATGGTTTATATGCAATAGGATAGTCTTTAGTCTAGTGACAACCTTTGGGGCCAAGCATACATTGGATACTATTGCAAAAATTTTAGTTTGTTGATGTAAGAGCATCCTTACCTAGGGGAAGTAAAGAAACCTCACATTGTCATCATTCACTAGTTAATTGTAGAAGATGTCACCATATTTCATCACATTTTACAATCAAGTCATGTAGTTATGTAAAAAAATAAAAATGACTATTTGAGTACCTTGTTTATATTAAATGGTAATTAGATTTATTTAATGATGCATTTTAGTTTATGAACTTACATCAGCCTGACAAGATATCACAATTGTAGACTTAGTTTTTCCACCAAATAATTTGAAGCAATAATCAAGGAAGACATGGGAAGACTTATTGGACCCAAGGGAGTAAACATTGGGCATCACAAAAAAAGATTTTCCTTTGTTTTGGTTTGGTTTAATAAATTAACTCTCACTTTTTGACTACATATTTTGGGGAGTGTTGAACTTTGTACCACCTTGCAATTAATGAAAATCATTAAGGAGGTTGATGATTTATATATATTGGGTCCCATGATAATTGAAAATCATAAAAGGATAGGTAAGATACATTTATCTAAGGATGGAGGTTTGAGAATAGGTATGTGGAAGATGAATTATGATGGAGTTCAAGGTTAAAGGTATTAAATGTAGTTACTATTAGAGGGTTATGGTCTAATATGTAAGCCATTGTAACAAGATTGTAAATTATTTAATAATTTAATAATATAAGGATGAATATTTTGAAGGGTTTCCTAAGATATATCTTGTGTCATCTTGTTGTGAGTTTTTGTTTCTGTGTATCTATTACTATTGGTTACATGAATAGATAGTCCTTCATTGGACCTATTATGATTACATTATTTTTTATCCTCAGTTGTGATTAATTATGTT
Organism: Sequoia sempervirens; assembly: GCA_007258455.2. Taxonomy (NCBI): domain Eukaryota; kingdom Viridiplantae; phylum Streptophyta; class Pinopsida; order Cupressales; family Cupressaceae; genus Sequoia; species Sequoia sempervirens. The sequence continues at coordinate 252,027 of VDFB02072415.1, forward strand.
AAGAATAGCTCTTGGAACACTCTCTTGGGTATAGTTGATCCTGAAGTGAAGGAGAGAATATCCAATATTGACAGTTAGCCTTAAATCACTCACTTTTTGTTGATGAGCTAACTAATCCTCCTTCAAGATGACATTTCATTGGCCCTAAAAAAGATTGATTCCTCTAGGAGTGTGAGTAGTGATTTTGGGACCCAACATAACCAATAAAGGAGCCAAACCTTATTCAAATGGTCATAATTGTGCGTGGCCATTGGCCAACAAATGTGGGGTTTGTGCCTTACAAGGCATCCTCAAAAATAATGCTATGGATTTGTAATCATATGAATTTGTATGATGGATACAAGAGTACCATGTGATAAAAATTGCATATATATAACTTAGAAAAAATATTGTAATTCTCAAATATCATGCTAACAACCAATTCATTCCTATGTAGTGACTATATATTTTTTGTACATATAATACTCCATAACCAAGGAACCCAATTTTTTTTAGGGCTCTAGGTCAAGTTGTTTTATTTTCATCTTCTAATGGTTAATCTACGAGCTTTTGGGCCTTCTGTATGTGATGACAAGGTCATATTTGACTAAAAATGAAGCCTACCTACTAGATCAACTAATAACCTCTCAAATGAAACCCTTCATAAATTTGGCCTCTAATGTCTAATTGGGATGCAAAAAAGGTAAAATCTACTATTTTTAATTCTCTATACTTAATGGAGACCTTAAATTTGCTTCACCAATATCCAAAATATACTTGCAATACAAATCTACAAAAAAGAAATGTTGCAAAGATGGTATTTCTATCATAGGTTTTTTATTCTTTCGATCATTAAATGATGCAATAAAAGAGAAAAATTAGTGTATCATAAAATATCGATATCTAGAATCCAAGATATCCCAAGATACTATCTAATGAATCTCAACTACTCTAATACCAAGTAAGATTTGGCTACAGAGATATCCACCCAAGATCAAGAAGTCCTAAAGGAAAGTACAAAGAATAAAATACAATAGAATGCACTATATTCTAACTAAAAGATGGATTACATAAAATTGAGATACTTTTCATATGAGAACAAGAGGTAAATATATATAGGTTACACAAAGAGATGTGAATGTACAACCAACCTGGGATGAAAGAGATGTCATCACATGTGTGTAAATATCTCTCCCAAATAAGGAAAGTGTAAGTCACATAATGGAAGTACAACCTACCCAAGTAGATACCTAATTAATTAAGTTTATCATATCTTATGTGAATAATAAAGTAAATAACCTAAATGCAAGGAAATAACATATACAACACATAACATTATTTTATGGTGTTGTAGAACTATAGAAATACATCAATTGAACTATGAATAATTGAATTTGTAAAACTTAATATTAGTTAAATGGACAATGAACTTGTATAATTCTAGGAATTAACCTATTCTATTTAAGAGAATGCAAAGTTGAAGGATAAAATAATATCTACATATAACCAGTTTATATTACCTTAATTGGTACAAGTTTAGGCTATAACATAATATCATTATAGTATGTGGTTAATGAATGATAAATCTCAAGAAGCATATTATGTGAACATATAAGTTTATACCTACATGTTAACTATCATAGAAAGAGGACCGGATATACAAGATCATACCACTTGAGTTAGCTTAGTAATAGGGATGAGATATGATTAGATTTCCGATGTTATTTGGTAGGGTTATGCTTCATTGAATAACTTATTGATAATGAGTTATTCAAATGTTATGAGTAGTGCATTTAATGCTTTATCATATATTAACTTAAGACTTATATTGGTACTTTTATATATAAGAGTGCTTTACATGTGGTATTGATTTTGTGAATAAGGTATATTCGTGATGCCATTACCTAGTAAGATTCAATCTCTAATTAGAAGTAATCGCCTTAATCATGTGAAGTATGATTTAATTAAATATAAGGTCTTTCTTGGATTGCTAATATAAAGTAAATTTGTGTTAATTTTACTTCTAACTACAACATTAATTGGGTAGATTCTAATGTAAAAGTTAAGTTAGTGCATAGATATTAAACCTTTCATATTGATGCTATAACATTTGAGGAGTTTTTTTTATGGTTGGTAATAAGAGTTTTTATTATTAAAATTTAAAGTGAAAAACATCAAGATTCTTGGCTCTAGCCTAAGAAGATTACAAATGGTGGATCCCCACCCAAGTAAGAAGCACTATAGCCAACCCAAAGACACACTTAAATCCATAAGACCCTGAAAAGAGACCTATTAAAAAGTCTACAAATTTGAAACACAATTTGGTCTTCCCTTGGTCTGAGACTGGAGGACCATAGCGAAAGTTTCCTTCTTTAATTTCTTGTCTTTCTTTCCCTTGACAACTTTCCAACCGTCCTCCACCTTTGCAGCCTCCTTCTGCCAGTCCAAAGATTTTCCTTTCCCTATAGGCCAACCTCCTCCATCTTTGTCATCTCCTTTTTCCATTTCTCAGATGTAGCTTGTTGCATCCTTGTTTCTCCATGTTCTCCAACCATTGCTTTCCCACACTGACCTTCTACAACTCCATTTCTCTCCCATTTCTCCCGCGTCCTCACTTGGCCTGATTTATCCCTACACTTCGAAGTTTTAGCTCCGTGATGATTTTGCTCTGCCATATCTTCATTAGCTCTTCCGTTATCAGTATAGTTCAAAATGGGCACCTCAACCTGCCCCAACCCCCATAGTTGATCTGGATCCCTATTTGGCTGAGGCAGTTTATTGTTACCCATAACCTGAGAGCAAATTTTGCTCTATTCTTCCTTACTCCCACTGTGTTTCTCCACCGCATAATGTTTGTGGGAGGCATCTTGCCACCAAGTAGCTGGTTTGCACCATCTGGGCTTCGCACATTATGCAGCAAGATGTCCAATCTGGAAGCATCTCCTGCATTGAAATGGTACCCCTTCATAATCCAAGGGTTGTACCTAGCATCCTTTGGAAGTTTTAATTGAGACCTCTTCTGGGAGTGTCTTTGATACTTCCATCTCCACCAAAATTCGGGCATAGGTGGAGTGCAAAATATTTAAAGAACCCTCATCAATCATAAAAATATCCCCTAAAGAATTCCCTATAGCCTCTAAACATGATTCAAACCAAAAATGGAGAGGAAATTTTGGGAGTCTCACCCATAGAGGTACTTTATCAAAAAAATTCTATTGCAGGGTTGAAAGCTAAATGCCATGGCTTCAAGGACAAAGCAAATTTATCCTCCCAACTCCAAAAGTAATCACTTAGAACTTTATTTCTATTAGCCACAATTTCAAAGACAACAATAAAATAACATCTGGAAGCTGGGTAAATTTGAATACAACCATCCACAATGGGTTCCTAGTGATCAAAGATCCATTTGTGGAGATCACACAGACGAGGCCAAAACCCCTAAAGTATCTAATCAATCCTAATTGTGAAAAAAATTTAACATTGTGCATTACCTCATCCTCAAGGTCCTCTTACAGGATAACTGACACTGCTTCAGTTGCCTTCCCATCGCCTGGAGGTGAGGCTCCAACAGGGCATTATCACTCCCCTGAACAACTTCCACCAACATTCTCCCTAGAGCCCATCTCGTCACAACTCACCCCTCGCACAACATTTTCCCTATTTTTTTGTTTGATGTATTCAACATTTGGGAAGGTCCAGATTGAATCCCCCGAGCCACTTTGGACCCCTTAGCACATCCATCACCTCTGGATGCCCTCTCCTCGGCTTTGAAACTGGTCGCCCCTGTGAAAAACAAAGTTGTCTCCACTAATGCTTGATTTCTTGGCTTCTTTCTCTATTTTCCTTGCCACGTTCTTTGATTGACTTCTTGCCCATCATTCTCTCGTTGGACTCCATTCGCCCAAAATCCATTGATCTTTCCTAGAGAATCCTTTCCTAAATGGCTTGAACTAGGAGAAAACCTAATCGACATCCTCCAATAGTTGTTAGCCATTAGGTTTTAGTTTTTAAAATTATGGTAAGAAAAAGATTGTAACATTTGAGGAATTATGATTACAAAATAATAACTAGATATTGCCACATATGAAATGATCATAGAGGATTTATTGATGTGCACTTTTACAAGTAAAGCAATATTAGTTGATTCTAACAATATTTTTTTACATTTATAATTGACAAATAAAATTATTAATGATGTAATAAAGTGGAAACAACATTGGCACACCAATGAATATAAAATTATACTAATAAGTGCACAATGGATATAAGCAAAAGTGGATCTAAAAGACATAATTTCAATGCTAAAAGACAAATTACCATTAAAAAATAATGTCTTAATTTGTAGAGTAATTAATAATTCAATAAAGCAGGATATTATAGGCGAAGGGAGTATCTCTTCTTATTTCTATAAGATAGCTCTTGAACCAACACTTTGTTAGATGATTCCTTTCTCACACTAGCCAAGAATGAAGCTCTCACACTAGCCAGGAATGAAGCTCTCACACTAGCCAAGAATGAAGCTTCCTTTATCCTAAAGTCATGCCTTTTTTGACACTTTCAACAAAGCTTCTAGTTCAAGCTTGAATTATAAGAAGGCCCAATGGTAAGGGAAAAATATATTTTCCTTGCCTAACTAGCTTCACAAATTATCTTTTGAAATGGTTTAGCAACGAGAATGTGAAAAATTATTGGCACTCTATCTAATTTTGAGAGCTCTCCTTCCACTATTAGGCAATATATTAGTATCAATTCCTAAAAAAAATATTGTCTATTGGATCACTTTGCTCCTTGGTTGGTGCATTTCAAATTTGCACCAAAGTCCTTGTTATGACAAGTATTTATATTTTTCCTCTTATTGGAGACCATCAAAAGTAGGTAATGGTGACTTTGTAACTTTGTATTATTTCCTCTAGGCCAATGCCAAGAAAACTCAATATTTTCACAAAGTTTCCTAAGATATTAACTACATGCACGACAAGACAAAGGAGGAACATGTATCATTGATGTATATAAATAGAGAACTATGATTTGTGCCAAGTGGGGTTTTCATTCCATTTAAAGCTCAAAGGATTGAAAAACTCTCCTTAGGTATTGGATTTTGGATAATTTGCCTTATAGAAATAATTTCTTTTTCATACTATCCTTGTCTCCTTGAACTTGATTAAAAATTATAGGCTCTTTTGTTTACCCTAGCATATATTAAATAGCTAATGAACTCATTATTCAAGTGGGTTGATGATGGATTTAAAATTATTCTTTAATTTAATGTTCTTAAATTTTGGTGGTACCCCATCATCAATAGTTTCAAACAACATTTGGTTGAAAATCCTAGCATTAAAAAGATCTTAAGACTCTTCAAGAAAGGTATTCATATGTTTTAGGATCTAGTCACATCTTAGGACTAGACTCCTTGGCTTTTTCTTTAAAGAAAATCCAAGCTCGCTAGTTATGATTTGCATTGTATTCTTCATATCTAGGAACTTTTCCATCATATCACATTGCATAAGTTGGGTCTTTAATTTCCAATTATTTGGTGGAAGGATTGACATTGGAATTGTGATACATTCTTAAATAAGAACTATACTCCAAGGCTTTTATATAAGTCTCTTAGCTCCTTTTTCCTCACATCTTGAGAAGTTGAATAATTGATGGAGTTTGAATTATTTTCCTCAAACATGGCTCTTTTAATTCAAGAGGATATGGCGTGTGAGTCTAAAGTCCAAAATTGAACATTTTCTTTGGTGTCTACTTTATCAATAGATGTCTTTAGATGAAAGGCTTTTTCATATCAAAATTCTCATTTGTGATGTTCAACATCTATTTAGGACTTGAGAGGTCTTGAAGAACCTTTTCAAGATTCATTCACGAGTCTAAAGTGTTTGGAATTAGATTTATATCATTTTCTCATCTTTCATCTTGGATATTTATCTAGGAGACTTTCTCTATTAGACATATCTTATATTGCTAGCATATAGACTTTATTCAAAGCCACTATTCCTTTTTAGCTTTAAAAGTCTAAGAATTCAAACTTATTTACGGAGGATATTTCTATCCATTTATCTATTATTGATAAAGAGCATGCACTCACCTTTGTTTACTTTCAAATAAAAGTGTTGGTTGAAAAAATGACTTTATATTTTCAATAGCTCTAGGACATTCTTAATCACTTGGGAAACACTCAATGATTTATGAGAAAAATTCGACTAAAAAACCTACCTTAGGGATTGTTACTCTTGGAACTACGGTGGAGGAAATATTCACAAAGTTATAATGTTTTCCTCCCCCTTCTCAACAAAGAGGTTGGAATATGTCACTACATGAAGTTGAGATTATCACTCAACCTTCCATATGACCTTTCCCAACCTATATTGACATTAATTTTAGAGCTATTATATCTCCATCTCTTAGGTAGAGTGTGCTTGTAACTCTTACAAATTAAAATGTTTAGGATAGTTGAATGACTCAAGATCCCCCTTGGGTGACCCCTTTGTTTGGACTAATCTTTATCCTTGAAATGATCCACCTCCTCTTCTTCATACGATGGCTTATGATTAATAATTTTTTGGCTTTTTTTTTCCCTTTGATTTATAGTTATTTATGACTGTTGGTAAATAGTTTTGTCGCTACGAAAAATCAATGAACTCGCTCAACTGACAGTAACAATGTGTACCAACAATCGATAAATTGTTATGGAGTTAACAATTATCCTCTGCATTTAGAGGGGCATCCCTTGTATGATATAATTTTGGATTTTGAATTTAATGAAAATGGGTGCACTTTTGACCAGAAAGTGGGATAGCCATGACACAAGCACAATTGAAAGAAACTCTTGAACATCAACTAAAACTTGTAAAAATGCATATCACCAATATCATAACTCAAAGATTGGGTTATCGGTAATGAAAGGACACACTAGACAAACTCCAGTTTCACTCTTTCCTTAAAAAAAATGAATGCAACACGAAAATACAACATCCACAAAGAGAATTAATATTCTATATTTATCAAAGCTCAAAGATTCACTCATAAATACCCAGTATTACACCCAAATTCCTTACTCAAAGACAAAGAACTCTCAAAGAAAATAGCAAAATCTTATTGTTCCTCCTTTCAATCCAAGTTCCTGTTACATAACAGTGTAATATGGATCCCCCAGGTAGACCAAAAATGGGACCCTGCAAATATCTTCAGATTACATATTTATAAATCCCCTCCATGAACTTTTTCAGTTCTGTAACTAATTCTTTAAAACCGGTTACATTCCTATTTCAAAATCTCTTTCCTTCCGATTGGAATCTCAAGAGTTTCTATTCCTAATGAAAATATTACTCAAAAGACATAAAACTTCAAATTTCTTGACAAAAGACATCGGGCAGATTCCTTTATTTCCCTGATGAACAGCTGAAGCATTACAGACTCTACATTCAAATGCAAATGAAGTACTTAACTACAGTATCTTCCTTCCCTTGAAGTATTTGTATTTCTTAGGTATCCTGCCGATGATATATGAAACATATTCGTTGATTCTCAAGTAAAGCTTTGTTAGTTGCTTCAGGGCAATAGTTGCGTATCTGTCCACGTGGTCTTCGTACTTCTCGTATAAGGAAGGAACCGAGAAGAAAGTGACAGGACAGCATAACCTGATTGCTCAAACAATATCCAGGCTGCCGCTGTGTCCATAATAATGCCTATCGATACATTGCTTCGCCTCCATAGCATCACATCCGCCACTATTCCTTCACCCAGAACATCATGAATACTTGGTCTGTTGAAGAGCCGAGCAAAATCCTTTGAAATCTGGATCTATCACTAAGTTGCTCAGAATCTAATCAGATTACTTCCCCAATCTTATATGCGAATAAAATGGAAAATAGGATGAATCTCCCGTAAGGATCAACGCATTGTGATCAAGTGGGTAACTTGGGATGTATACATTATGTTCTATTCTTGAATGAAAAACAATTTTTGCTCATAGATCAATTCAAAACTGCAAATGTCTGACTTCGAACTTTGTGGATTTTATCCTTTTCAACAGTGAAGACTTTCGGTTTGCTTTACTTTCCGCCATCCCTGCTACATTAATTGAATCGGGCTTTATGCCTGCCAATCACTTTTTGCTCGAAAGTTTCTAGAGCCTTTTCAACATGTCCGTTTCGTGCACAATTCTGGAACCATCGCATTCGGTGAAATTGACATCTCTTATGTGGCATTCTGGCAGGCAATTTAATTCATCTCTTTATACTCCCACGGACGGTACATTTGAAATGACTTAATGCTTCGCTCATATGGCGTCGGTTTTTTTTTAGTGGTTGTCTCAACCAATTCGGGGCCCGATGGGGGTTCGAGAACCTCATCGGGACCGATGAGGTTTCAAGAACCTTATATAAAAATTCCGCCAACTGCCTTTTATTTTTAACAAGTTTTCAATTGCTCTTAAGTTTGTATGGCAGTGCCGATCGTTGGCGTCATGCACATTTCCTTGTCGTAGGATAGAATTAAATCCTGCGAACAGGTCCTCGCTTAAATTTGTCAACTTTTGAAACTTTGCTTATCAGCAACTATCGACCGATCAAGAATAATTATATTCTATGTAAACTCATTTGCCTTTCCAGAATCCTTCTTGTCCTCGTAATATAGAAGTTGTCTGGTTTCTAAATCAACAGCCAACAACAGCTTATTATTTCCTAGCCGATTTTGATGTGTAACAGAAGAAGGTTTAGTGCGTTTAATCGCCATAGTCATCACAGCAAGTTTGTCCTTTTTCTTCTTAGGCGATGAAGTCTATCATCTGGAACCATATATCTCCCAACGATTTGCAATGGATCACCAGGAACAGACACCACTTGATTCAGTGCTGCAATAAATTTCCCTTCACAGATTTAGCTCCACAAAAGATTCATTTAGAACCATCGAATTCTCTTCTGAAATTACAATCAAAAGTAAACACAGATGGGTTTGGGTTCACTCAATGCGTCGGACATTAATGCCATGACTTGCCACTCATCCTCACTGAAATAATCATGAACCAGATGAGTTTTAGCTTCTTCAGGAGTCCACCCAGAAGTCTCTCGAGAGATGAAAGAATTTGCATAAGCAAAGTCTCGATATAACTGATATGAGTAGTAACTGTCAGATGCCACAAATATAACCCGTATACATGTGTCATTAAGTCCAAGGGCAACTAATCTCAATAACAAACTGTCATGGTACATAGTTGTATCAACAATCGGATCAGCTGAGGGGTCTGAATGCTTTGCGAAGCATATCAAAGTTGTTTATGACCAACTTTGGCTTAACATTTCATGCGTACAAAAGCTGAAGCCTCAAAAATTCCAAGCTCACCGTTTCTCCCTGTATACCACATATCTAAGTCCCTTGCTCTGAAGATTACTAATACGAAGAACTTGATTATTATTGTGCTTGGAAAGTGGTGAACAATAATTGGAAAAATATACACATTTTATAATGATCCACACCCTGTGGCTGCAGTCATCACATTAAATCAAAATGCACAATGTAGAATATGAAAACATCGTATGGGAAAAGCTCGTAAGTTGTGAATATTGAGATAGAGACCAAAATGATCTAGCTGCTTTCTTGAGGTTCCTCATACATCCCTGAGACAATCCTTTCATAAATATTTTCCATGATCAACATGGCCCACAGGCAGCAAGAAAACATATTTGCACAACCACCAAAGGCTAATTGACGTCTTCATGATAAGAGGAGGTTTCATGATTAAAATTTGGGGAGTAACAATGACCCCCTTTCTTCTTTTTTTTTTTTTTTTTTAATGAACATTTCTATTAAACATTGTATTAATAACATTAAAATAGAATATTAATAAAAAGGGTATGATGGCAGAAAGGCACATTCATAAAGTTTAACAGGGTCAAGTCCTAAATAAAGATGAATAAAAATAAAGGGAAAAGCTCACAAAATACTAGGTAGCTAATGTAATACCAACAAAATGTGGATTTTAATCATTAGGTTTCTCCTACACATCTCCAAGGGTGGTATCATCACTTGGCTCCCAATTAGTGAGAGTGCCATCTTCTTTAGGATTCTCCTTGATGAGTGGCTAAGCATAAACTAGAGAAATGATGAGCTATAGACGAGGGAACTTGCTTGTGTCAGGCTAGCCAACTCTTTTAGGCCCAAGAGTAGAAGTAGAGGGATATCACAAGGGTTGGGACCATCCTCCATAGGTATTAGAGTCCTTAGAATTTTGAGACAAGGGAGAATAGGAGTGAAATCCTCAGTGACCATTGTCACATCTAGTTGAATGGCTATGCCCATACCAATGACCTCTTGGAGAGGTAGAGTTAGGTGGATCTCTGGCTATAGTGTAGGGAGCATTTCCCTAGTGGTTCAACAACTCCTAAAATCGAGCAATTTCTATTACATCTTTATGAGCTTGCACTTGGATCTACATAAGAACATTAGAACATATGATAACTTTAGCGTATAGAGAAAAATGAGTTAGCAACACATTGAGTAAAAATAGAAGCATTCCTATCCTTCCATATGTTAAAATAAATTTCCACCCTTAAAGCATACTAGATCTACATATACTTGATCAGGAGACAAGACCAATCTCCTAGTAAAACCATGTTCCAAGAAAAACAAGTAGGCTAAAAAGGTTTGAAAAATCGTGGATCCAATTTCATGCTTTTTGAGCCTGGGGAAAAACTAAAAGAGATTCTTGAGCATCTCAAATTGTCCATATAATGGAAAATGAGGGTTAGGAATTCCCATATGAGTGAGATGGGCCCCATTGGAAGGCCTTAGTATAAAAGACACCATAAAAATGAGCTAATTTGAGTTCTAGCATAGCTAACCAAATGCATTAGAATCGTTTGTGCTAAGTTCCATGAGAGGACTGATGTTTCCAACAATGATTAAGCTGATCCACCATAAGAAAATGTGGAGACAACCAAGAGTAGCTCTTGTAGAGCTTGTAACTCCAAAAGGGGGGTTTTGGATGCCATTCCCAATCTTTTCACCAAGGCTTGAGATATTACACCCTAATTTTATGTAGCATCTAAGGGGCACTAGCATCAATAATAGCTTGGAATGTCTCCTGGTATTTTTTGAAAATCTTGAACTTAATCTTGAAAGCAACCCAAGATAAGAAATTATTGGTGGCTCAATGAATGAGATTTGTTAAAACCTATACTCCCCATTTAAAAAAATTCAAAGCATGAATGCAAGGAAACTTGGCTAGAGGCCTACCTTGAGAACTAAGAATAGGAGACCACTAGATGGATTGGTGTTTGATGGATAAACCATTACAAAAATAATCTCCTGCCCAATGAAGCTAAGATTTAATGGCTTCCAAAGCCTTCCATATGCTTTTGATGGCAAAGGTGCCTTAGATGGTAACAAGTTTCCTTATAGTGAGAAGGGTTCCTTAGTCCAAGCCTTTCCAGGCTAGATGCCCTAAAGGTGTACCAACACCAATACAATGTTGAACAATGATTTTCCAAGCTTCACTACATTGGACAACTCGAATGATCCACTTAGCACACAAGGAAATGCCTTCTCTACAAATGGAAATCAAACCGAGCCCTCCAACCGAGTCATGAGGAAGACATTACAATTCCTAGGTGACACGATGGAAGCCTTGTTGTCCTTCATTGTAAGCCCAAATAAAACATTGAGAAGCTTCTTCATCTTCAAATAAGTGGCTTTGGAGGAGATCCAACAAGAGGAATAATAAACATGCCTGGTAGCCAAAATTTTAGTTTTTTTGTTGTTAAAATTTTCCAACCAAATAATGAGGCTTGGTGATCCAATTATGGAGTTTCTTTTCAATTCTCATTAGCATGACCTACCAAACCTTGGAAGGAGAGGTTTGGAAAGTAAAAGGAATTCCTAGGAAGCAAAAAATTTACCATGATCAATCCACTTCCACTCAAATGATTCAAGCCAACTTGGTTAGGGAAGGAAAGATTATTTGTAGTGGAGAGTCTTTTTCTATTGCATGTTGGAGTTGGAGGCTTGGAAAACTATTTCTAGGCATTGAAGTTCCTATTTGATATTATTCTCCTCTTCAATGAGGGTGAGGAAGGAATCATTAGCAAAATTCCCATTGACTAATTGTTGGCTGGAATTGGGAAGGGAAATACCCTTAATGCGAGACTAAGAGACAACATGTACACAAACAAGTAACTGAAGCCACCAATCGTCAAAACATAAAGGGATAGAGCAAGGGGGTATCCCTTTTGAATGGATCTAAAGAGTCTATAAGAATTGGATTGCTGGCTATAAATGGTAATGCAACTAGAAGCATACATACAAAGAGCATTTGAACCATGTGAACAAATTGGTGGCCAAAACCAAGCACCTACAACATGACTAGAATTAATAACCATTCAATACAATCGTAGGCCTTAATAAAGTCATTTTTGATAATAAAAAAATTACACATTATTTCAAAGCAGTGGGTCCAATCCATCCCTTCCCAATTGAAGATGATATTATCTAAATAAATTTGGACTTAAAATGAAGCTATTTTGTTTACTTGAAACAATCAAGGGAAGCTTAAGAGTCAAGGCATTATAAATGATATTATAGGAACATTTACTAGTGTGATCGAGTGCTAGTTGTTGATGTCTTTGGGGTTACTAGCCTTAACTATGAATTTAATTTTTCCTTTGCTTATAAGATTACCCAATGAACTAGATTGCATGGTTTCAAGATAAACATGGTCCAAGTATTTACCCATAGTGTCCCAAAATGTTTATAAAACTCCCATGGAAGTCCATCTATGTTGGGGGATTTATCATTGGCCATAGAGAAAACTACCTCCTTAAGATCAAACTGAGAGATGAGCTAGTCACAAAGAATGTATTGGGAATTAGATAATTTTCAGGGGATGACAACAATACTACTGTAAGACAAGATGTCAAGAAGGTGTGCAATCTTGCATAGAAAAACTTGCTCATAGTGTGAGACAAAGCTTGAAGAATGTTTAGTTGGAGTTGGCTTTCCTAAATCTTCTTGATAGATTGGGAGGTGTGATGAGCTTGTAGAGCTTGAAATAATTACTTTGTGACCTTATCCCCAATCTTGAGAAAATGCAACCAAGCTTTGATTTGGGCTCCTCTAGTTGAATGAACATTGATAAGCTATTTCTATTGTCATAGTTGAACCAATCAAAGTTGGGTGGTGGAGTCAAACAACTAAGCTTCCAAAGCAATGGTGGCTTGGTTGAGCTCATGGGTGGTGGCTTCATACAAGCGACAACAAAAATGATCAAGTTGTCTCCCATAAATTTGAAGGAACTATAAACTATGGGTAATAACATCATTCCACTATGTTATCCACTTGACCCCATGCAGAGGACGTGGCTCCAAATTACAAACAAATTGAATATGAGATGACATGGCTTTATGATTGAGAACATGTGTTTAGGAAAAATTGACTCTACATTACTTTAGGCTCGAAAATCAGCTACTTGATATAAAAATCTATTGGAAAATGGTTAGATAGGACAATGGAGCTACCAATGGTTGAATAGATAATGCATAATAATTGGAAAAAGTAAAGAAATATTGAGCTAACATCATAGCCTTATTGATCCTGTAACAAACTAACCCTTCACTGAAGTAAAAATTCCTAAGTTTTCACTTTGCAAGTAAATAAGCTATGTAACAAGCCATTGCAATAATTTCTTTTCTTTTCTTTATTGAGAATATACGAAAAAAATTCCATAACATAATACAATAAGGATTCCATTTCATTACAGTAATTCACAAGTTACAATCATATAAGATTACATACATTTACAAACATAACTCAACAAGCTTTGAAACAAATAGCTTATAGACGATCTAGGATCCTTCCTTTCAAATCTTGGTTCTTCTGTCGCCTGCTGTGGAGGAGAAGCATCACTCAAGCACCTTTCTGCCAACCACAGACTCTTCATGCGGTCCCCCACACATCTATCATTTGATAGATCTATGGCCCTTCCTTTCGACGAAGAGATTAGTAGAGTAACCGAATAACGATAACCAACTTTAAGCATAGTGTTGTGTCCTACATAACTAGAACTTGTAATCCCACAATTTGGAACTAGCATGTAATATTGGATCACAATGAACTGATAGTGGAGCTAGAGGTAGTCACACTACTTTGGCCAAAGTGTTCTCATTCAGTGCTTCGAATGAAGGTCATCTATCACATACACTACTTAGGTCTGATTTGACTTAACATCATCTTAAACTACACATATATGTTTCCTTCAATGGATAATTTATCATCCCAGAGATAACCTATCACCATTTTAACATACTTGGAATAAACCTACTTAACAAGTAAATACACAAGCTCCTTCCCATACCGGATAAACAATCCTAGGAGTAAACACAAGCTATTCTAGTTAAATCAATAACTTAGTTAAGAGTAACACATATGCCACTCATGTTCAATCATATCTAGTATATAATACCTATGATAAACATCAATCTCCTATTATGGAGTACATACAAGCATACCATAAAAATAGTGTAACAACTTCTATTTCCTTTTTAAAGCTATTCTAGTTTCCCTAAATGCAAGTTCTCATAAAAGACAATTCAAACCTTCATAGAGAACAATATTTCATAAATAAAATAACAAAAGAGAATACCATCATGCCTGTTATCGCTTATCCAATCAATTGACAACAATGCAACTTCTCCAAACAACAACTAGACTGATTATAACTTCTCAAGAGATGTCACAATAAAATTCTAATACTCAAGTTGATGTAATACTTCTCTCAAACAACAAATCTCTCTCAATATAATAGAATCTTCTCTCTCTCTCTCTCACAAATAAAACTCATAAAATATAAAGGAAAAACTTGCAGCAATATATGCGTCCTCAACAAGTGATCAACCACCACTATTTATACAACTATTTGGTAACTACTCAGCCTATAGTTTAGGCATGAATTCTAATAACAAAAAGCGTGCATGGAAAAAGGTGGCTTATGTAAGCTCATACTTAGCAAAAAAATCTACAAATCGACCTTGCTTTATCGACAAAAAATAGAGACTTATTCAAATTTGCACATGGATAATTCAAATTATCTCCAACAATAGACATCTATAGGTATAAGGAATCAAAGGTGGTGCCAAAGCTTCCACACTATTCTCAAAGTTGGTGCAGTTTCCATTCAATTAGAAACAGTAAATAACCAATTTGCGACACCATTCTTTCATCAACTTAGTCTGGGTGTGAGTCGATTTCAAATATTTATTCATTTTGACAAAGTCATCAACTAGTAACTCATGACTTAATAGATGTCGGTTCAAGCTCAAAGACACGACACTTTAAGTTTTATCGAGTCAAAGATGTTCTTACCAAAGGCGTCGACTAAGTCTACAACATGCATTGACATAATGCATCAAGCTATAATGAAATATACATGTTTCATAAAGCGTGGCAATAAGAGTAAAAATCGGCTTCTCAAAACACAATCATAAGCAACTTATAATTGGCCTCTAATAGTCGAACTCTATCATGGTAAATGATATTCGATTCCCAAGCAATGGTTAATATATTAAATATATATTAATATATATAATACTATATATACATATATATATATATTATATACCAATATATATGTGTATATATGTATATGTATATGTATATTCATATATATATATATATATATGTTAATATATATTTATATATATACCTTTCACCACCAAGCAAGTATATATTCGATATACAAATAAGTATAAGTAAGATAGTATTCACATAATAAACATAATATATCAATTGTATATATATATATATGTATATAAGTATATGCCTCTATATACACGTATACGTATGTATACCTATATCGATACATTCGCATGGGAATGTCCATTCACCAACGTATGTGCATATCGATACATATATACATATGGATATGTGTATATACTACACACACATATATATACATGTTCACATTCAATTCACATATAGTTATTCACAATTACCATTGTATTGATAAATGTTTATGTGTGGTACATCTATACATGTGCATATATATGTTGTTAGATCCCAATGACATATATGTGCATATATATATACACATACTCTATGTATGTTCTTCTTATCGACATAATCATAATAGTGCAAGAAAGAACTCTAAAGCCCAAATAGATAAACAACACCCAATGATGCATTTCAATAGTATCATGACTTTTACTTATGCAAACACATCAACTAAGGATGGCTTACCCTCTTCCCACAAACTGACTCAACTCAATTATTCTAATATGGTGTGTGTATATGCTTAGATAGTTTTGTTACCAGTTACCCAACCATGATCTTCTCCTGAGTGATACTTCCCCTCCACATGGAGGAATTGAACATATACCTACAACCACTAACACATGTGCATGATAGTCAATTGTTCATAACATATGCAGTATAAATAAAACATCTCCAATGTTAGAATATCAATTCAATAACCATCCATTCACATAGATGCAATACTTTTCCATGAGATAATATCAAGTGAGATAATGTTCACATATAATACATTGATAACAAAGTACATGCACAATTTATTCATCTCCAAAATTCACATTACCTTCATATTTACCCTACATAGTAATTACTCAATTGGGGTGTAACATACCCCCCCCTTGAGAATTATCATCCCCGATTTTTTTATGTAGCAACATAAAACACAAACAAAAACTAACATATTGTTTCAAGCATTCTCAAAAGCATCAAGAATATGAGGAAACTTTTATTGAATTTTAGCATAGTTCTCCCAAGTAACTGAGTCTTTTGTATATTGGTCCCACTGAACTTGCATTGAAAGAATTCATTTTTATGCAAGCAAAGCTTACATGTTTCGAGCACCTTTACTAGCTCGAGAGTTACTACCCCAAGATCCCGTACCTGTAAAGCAGTCCAATCAATCACATGATTATCACTTGGTATATACTTTTTGAGGTAGGACACATGGAAGACATTATGGATTCTAGCAAGACCTCATGGCAACACGATTTGATAAGCTACTAGATTCACTTCCTCTAGAATCTCAAAAGTTCCTACATAACGTGGGGCTAACTTAGAAGACTTTCCAAATTTAATGGAGCTCTTGTGAGGTTTCACTCTCAACAACACTTTGTCACCTACTGCAAAATTGCGGGGCACTCTTTTGGCATCAGCATAGCTTTTCTGCCAATCAATAGGTTTATCCAACCTTTGCTTAACAATCTTAACTTGCTCCTCCATTTCTACCAACATCTCTGGCCGAAGACTCACTCTATCCTCAAGTATATCCCAACTTATAGGAATTCAAAACTTTTGACCATACAATGCTTCGAAAGGAGTCATCTTTCTTGCAGAGTGATAAGAATTGTGATAGGAAAATTCTACTAAGGGCAAGTAATCTTCCAACTTGTAGTGTTGATCCATGCAATACATCCTAAGTAGGTCTTCCAATACTTGATTCACCCTTTTCGTTTGCCCATCCATTTTTGGATGATATGCTGAGCTAATATTCAATTGAGTCCCAAGTGCATAAAACAAAGTTTTCCAAAACCTAGAAGTGACTTGTGCATCCTTATCTGAGACAATCTTCTCAGGAATCCCATGCAACCTAAACACTTTTTGCACAAACTTCCTTGCTATGATAGGTGCTCCATCAGTTAGATTCCCTAGGTATAAAATATGCTACTTTGGTAAGCTTATCTATAACCACAAGAATGGCATTATGCTTATTTCTTGACATAGGCAATCCTTGCACAAAGTCCATACTTATGACTTTCCACTTCCTCTCTAGTATATCGTGTGGGTATAACAAGCCTCCAGGATGATGATGCTCTGCTTTCACCATTTGACACTTAAGACACCTAGCCACAAATCTAGTAGCATCGCCTTTCATCCCTTTCCAAAAATATAACAGTTTCACATCTGCCATCTTTTTTGTCACTCTAGGATGTCCAAAGTACGATGCTTCATGTACTTCCTTCCATACTATATTTCTTAACTCTTCTACGTTTGGTACATACATTCTACCCTTATATCTAAGTAATCCATTAGGTTCAAAACGAAAACCTTCACACCTAGAATCTTGTGGATTGCTAGTGAGTGCTTGCTTGAATTGTAAGTAGTACTCATCCTCTTTGCATCTCTACAATACTTGCCCTTTAAATTCAATTTGAATCATCACTATTGAAGCAATATGACATCTTCGACTCAAAGCGTCGACAACTTGATTTTCCTTCCCTTTTATATAATTGATATTGAAGTCATAATCAACTATCAAATTTAACCATCTTCTCTATCTAGCATTCAGATTAGGTTGAGTGAAAAGGTCCTTTAACCCATTATGATCAGTTTTCATCTCAAAGGGTTTTCCTAACAAGTAATTCCTCCAAATTTGCAATGCGTGAACCACAACTTCTAATTCTAAATCATGTGATGCATAATTCATCTCATAAGGTTTCAGCTTCCTAGATTCATAAGCAATTACTTTCCCATCTTGCATTAACACACTTCCTAACCCTTCCCCACATGCATATGTGACAACTGTAAAGTTACCCTTAGGATCTGGTACTTTTAAGATTGGTGCGGTGGTTAACTTCTCTTTGAGTATGTCGAAAGATTCTTGACACTTTTTAGTCCACTCAAATTTCTTTCCTTTCTTTTACAAAGAAGTAATTGGAAAAGCGTTCCTAGAGAAGTTTACAAAAAAATTCCTATAATACACTACAAGACCCATGAAAATTCTTACCTTTGACACATTCTTAAGTACATGCCACTCAAGTACTGCCTTGATCTTTGTTGGATCTACAAAAATTCCATTTGTTGAGATCACATGACCTAAATAATGTACCCTTTTTTGGAAGAATGTACACTTAGAGAGTTTACCATACAACTTATGTTCTCTTAAACGTTTTAGGACCATTTCTAAATGCTTGCAATGTTCCTCCTCATTTCTAGAATAAATCAAGATATCATATAAAAAAAACTAATACAAATTTGTCTAGGCGATCCCTAAATACACTATTCATTAGCTTCATAAATGTTGCAAATGCATTTGTTAAACCAAAGGGTAAAACAGTGAAATCATAGTGTCCATATCTGGTTCTGAATGCGGTTTTAAAGATATCTTCATCCTTAATCCTCAATTGGCAATATCTAGATCTCAGATCTATTTTAGAGAATATGACGACTCCCCTCATTTGATCAAAAATATCATCTTATGCATGGCAATGATACTTGTTCTTAACTATAGCTTTGTTAAGCATACGATAGTCGATGCATAAACACAAAGTACCATCCTTCTTTTTAACAAAGATGACTGGCACTCCCCAAGGCGAAACACTTGGTCTTATCAATCCTTTAGACAATAATTCATCCAATTGTGCCTTAAGTTCCATAAGTTCAGTGGTTGTCATCCTATAGGGTACCTTGGAAATAGGTTCTAACCCTGGAACTATATCTATAGAGAAGTCAAATATTCTTTTCGGTGGCAACCCTAGTAACTCATCTAGAAACACATCCAAAATTTTCTCAATATTGGATACTTCTCCATATCCGACTTTCCAGTTTCATCTATTTCACCATCTTCTAACTCTTGAAAACTCTGGAACTCCAAATCATCAATATCCTTTTCAAGTTCTTCTATCTTTACACAAAGAGTTTACACCCTTTCTTCTTAGCTCTTAATAGTTGCATTGTCGTGATTTGTCGAATTCTTGACCTCTCTAGGTATCCCTTGAAATTTTACTTGATTTCCAAAATCATCTAGGAATTCTATAGTTTTAGCATGGAAATCTACCTTAGCCCTATGTCTCCACAACCAATTCATACCTAGGATAACATCATATGATCCTAGAGGTGTGACATATAGGTTTACTTCCGTAGAAAAACTAGGTAGTTCTATCCTAGCCTCCAAATAGACATTGATCCACCTTTGCTCTTGTTTGGTTTGCATACTCTACATCCCAAGACATTGCCATGTATCCAACCTTCCTAGATAATTGCTTAGCTACTCTAGGTGAAATGAAATTCTCAGTTGCACCAATATCAATAAGAATAGAAATAGGTAAGCCAAACAAAATACTTGGTGTTTCAACTAGAGTTACTTGGTACTCACTGACGATCATCCACAACTGCATGTATCTTTTGGTGAAACATCACTTGTTGGGTGGGTAATGGATTACCATAGTATGGTTGTGATCCAAAATTTCTATTGTGACACTCATTAGCATAGTGGTTCCCTCTACATATAAAACATCCCGTAGCCAATCCTCTTTTCCCTATGGTTTCTCTAGACTTGTTGACATTTCCGTTAGCCTTGTTGGTATTACCAATACTAGAATCATTCCTTTTATGTTCTCTTCTAGACTCCTTTCCATTATTGTGAAACATTTTTCCCTTTTTCCTTGGAACATTTTGCATAGATTCCACCTTCTTTGGAGCTATCTTGTTAGGAACTTCCACAACCTCCTTATGCTCTCTACTTTCTTGACGAGTGGAGTTAGCCTTGAGATTTTGCTCCCGTTTAATTGCTTTCTCATATACAAGATCCATTGTTGTTGGACCATGCATATCCACTTCTCCTATGATCTGACTGTTAAGTCCCATAATAAAATTTCTAATGCAGAAGTGCTCATCCTTGTGATATATGGGAACATAGTGCAGAAGTCGGGTAAAATTCTCCTAATACCCGTTGACTGTCATATTACCTTGTCTCAGACCTTGGAAATCCAAGATTTTTTTGGTCATAGTAGAGTTGTGGCAACCATCTCTTATGAAAAATCTCCCCAAAATATCCCAATGTTAGCTTCCATGAGTTAATATTGAGTTCCAACTTTTTGTTCATCCACTAGTGAGAGGCTTCTCTTGCTAACTGATATGCACCCCACACGGCTTTAGTAACCTCATCATTGTTTTGTATTTTGAAATAATTTTCCATTTGGACAAGCCACACCTTAGCCTCATCTCCACCAACACTTCCATCAAATTTGGGTGGGATAATCTTCTTCATGTCCTTGGAAAGTTCGGAAGCCACGAGCTTCTTATTCCTTTCTTCAGATGGCATAGGTGATTTTTCCCTCTTATGATCATGGATTTCATCACGCCCATGAGAATCATTTTCTCCCTCATGCTCATTAATTGGAACTTCATTCTCTATCCCATCCTTAACTCTTTCCTGCTCAAGGTTTGCCAACCTTGCCAAGATTTGGTCAAGTCTAGCCTCAACTCCAGCGGGTCCTTGCCCAACCTCTTGGCTTCCGCTAGGATTAGTTCGTGTTCTCACCATCTTTATGAGATTGGTTTTTACCTGAATGTTTATCCATGTTAGACTAAATTATGTTATCAACTATCTTATGGAAAACATTAAAAATGGCATTCATATGCACATAAAGAATCCCACATAAGATTAAGAACACGCTTTTTGATAAACATATAATTTTATTCATTTCATGAGGATTTCAATATCCCTTTGATTACATGGAGTGAATATTCAGATAGTTGAGTGGAGAGTATCCCTCAGATTCACTCTCTGACACATAAATTAAGGGAGTATAACCTACAGATTGAGATTATTACACATCTCTATATTTTTGTTCATCCCTCATTTGTTCGTACCTATCCCATAAAGGATAATAGCCTTTAGATTTTTCATCCGATACATAGTTACAAGGTGCAATGTCAATATGGTGTTCATCAACAATATAGTCTACCTTTTTCACAGACATTTGTTCATGAGACCATTTCACATTTGGTTGATCTCGAGGTACATATCCCTCAAAATCGTTACTCGAGGAAATTACAATTACTTTTGCTAATGGAAGAGCTCTAGGGTCCCTAAAGATAATTGCCAAACTGACACTTTCTTTTGCGGGCATATCCCTGGAAAGCATTAATGACTTAGACTTCTCTAGTGAGATGGTCAGTAGGTAGTTGTACATAGTCTCCATCTTCATCTTTCTCTTCACATCATTGATCCGAGAGTGTGTGTGACTAAAGGTTTTAGTGTCACTCAACCAGATGCCATTTTCATAGTTGGTACCCTCTATTGTTCTAACGATGGCTTCTCTTTCCTTCTTAGCCTTGAGATAGCGCTCATTTTTTATTACTGACTTTTGAGCTGTTAATTTGAGATGCACCATCTTGGCACAAGAATTTCCAAACATTAGATAACATTGGACAAAAAGAATGATGAGCTCGTAGGTTCTAAAGCTAAACCTGGTAGCTTTGATACCACATGTAACAAACTAACCCTTCACTGAGGTAAAAATTCCTAAGTTTTCACTTTGCAAGTAAATAAACTATGTAACAAGCCATTAAAATAAAAAAAATTCTCTTCTTTATTGAGAATATACGGAAAAAATGCCATAACATAATACAATAAGGATTCCATTTCATTACAGTAATTCACAAGTTACAATCATACAAGATTACATACATTTACGAACATAGCTCAACAAGCTTTGAAATAAATAGCTTATAGATGGTCCAGGATCCTTCTTTTCAAATCTTGGTTCTTCTGTCACCTGCTATGGAGGAGAAGCATCACTCAAGCACTTTTTCTGCCAACCAAAAAATCTTAATGTGATCCCCTACACATCTATCCTTTAATAGATGGCCCTTCCCTTCAACAAAGAGATTGGTAGAGTAACCAAATAAAACCAACTGAACATAGTGTTGTGTCCTACATAACTAGAACTTGTAATCCCACAATTTGGAACTAGCATGTAATATTGGATCATGGTGAATTGATAGTGGAGCCAGAGGCTGTCACACTACTTTGGCCAAAGTGTTCTCATTCAATACTTCGAACGAAGGTCATCTATCACATACACTACTTAGGGATGATTTGACTTAGGGTCATCTTAAACTACGCATAGGTATTTCCTTCAATGGATAATCTATCATCCCAGAGATAACCTATCACCATTTTAACATACTTGGAATAAACCTACTTAACAAGTAAATACACAAGCTCCTTCCCATACAGGATAAACAATCCTAGGAGAAAACACAAGCTATTCTAGTCAAATCATTCACTTAGCTAAGAGTAACACATATGCCACTCATGTTCAATCATATCTAGTATATAATACCTATGATAAACATCAATCTCCTATTATGGAGTACATACAAGCACATCATAAAATAGTATAACAACTTCTATTTCCTTTTTAAAGCTATTCTAGTTTCCCTAAATGCAAGTTCTCATAAAAGACAATTCAAACATTCATAGAGAACAATCTTTCATAAATAAAATAACAAAGGAGAATATAGCTAGACTGATTATAGCTTCTCAAGAGACGTCACAATAAACTTCTAATACTCAAGTTGATGGAATACTTATCTCAAACAACAAATCTCTCAATATGATAGAATCTTCTCTCTCTCACACACAAATAAAATTGATAAAATGCAGAGTAAAAACTTGCAGCAATATATGCATCCTCACCAAGTGATCAAGGACCACTATTTATAAAACTATTTAGTAAATACTCAGCCTATAGTTTAGGCATTAGTTCTAACAGCAGCAGGCATGCATAGCAACAAATAAATCACAACAAAAAGGCAGTGAATATGTAAGCTCATACTTAGTAAAAACATCTACAGATCGACCTTGCTTGATCAACAACAACTATAGACTTATTCAAATTCACATATGGATAATTCAAATTATCTCCAACAATAGACATCTACAGGTATAAGGAATCAAAGGGGGCACCAAAGCTTCCACACTATTCTCAAAGTTGGCGCAGTTTCCATTCAATTAGAAACAGTCAATAACCAATTTGCGACACCATGCTTTCATCAACTTAGTTTGGGTGAGTAAATTTCAGATATTTATTCATTATGACAAAGTTGTCGACCAATAACTCACAGCTTAACAAATGTTGGTTCAAGCTCAAAGACATGGCACTTTAAGTTTTACCAAGTCAAAGATGTTCTTACCATAGGTGTCGACTAAGTCTACACCATGCATTGACATAATGCAACAAGCTATAATGAAATATAGTGTTCCATAAAGCGTGGAAGCAATAGTAAAACTCGGCTTCTCAAAGCACAGTCATAAGCAACTTATAATTAGCCTCTATTATGGTAAATGATAATTGATTCCCAAGCAATGGTTAATATATTAAATATATATTAATATATCTAATACTACATATATATACTAATACTAATATATATGTGTATATATGTATATGTATATTCATATATATATGTTAATATATATTTATATATATACCTTTCGCCATCAAGCAAGTATATATTTGATATACAAATAAGTATAAGAAAGATAGTATTCACATAATAAACACAATATATCGATTGTATACATATACATATACATATATATATATATACATATATACATATATATGTATAGATATATATATATACATATATATATATATATAGATATATATATATACATATATATATAGATAT
>VDFB02072415.1:276546-309651 GCA_007258455.2 Sequoia sempervirens
TTGCCCATCTTGAACCAAGTCACGGATGTAATTGAAGATATGAATGAATCAATGGATTTTTTAGTTTTTAGTTTTTTTTTTTTAACACAACTTTTATAGCAGCAGTTTGCATACTACGCATATTTCATAGGATTAGCTTTAGTTTTTTTGTTTTCTTTGCTTTAAATCTTGTTCGATGCTTTGGCATCTTTCCCTTTGGTAGCTTTGTTTTTTTTTCAGCTTTTCCTATCTTTAGTTTCGTCACAGCTTGAAACCTCTTTATATAAGAGATGATTGTAATAGATTTACATATAGTTTTTGAATAATAGACAATTAATTCCAGTGTTGCTATTTGCTCAGTATTTTGAGCAGATCCATTGTTTTTGTTTTTTTTTAATGAATACATTTATTCTCTTTCAGTATGATAATTCTAGTTTAGTGTAAGAGTAATAAATTTCAATCTTTCATTTGGTATCAGAGCAGGTTGTAGAATTTTCTGATTGTGCAAGTAGTAAGGTTAGAGAAGCAGTTATCTCCAAATGGCCAATAGCAATAGTTTACCATTTCAGCTTCCATTGTTTTCTGGAGACAACTATGATTATTGGAGTATCAAAATGAAGACCCTACTATTATCCCAAGAACTTTGGGAATTAGTGGAAGTAGGATACCCAGAACCTATAGATCAGACTACATTAAATGCCTTGACACAACAACAACACAATCAACTGAAAGAAGACAAAAAGAAGGATAACAAAGCTCTTTTCACCATTCAATCTGCATTGGATGCAATTTTCCCTCGAATTGCTAGTATGACAAAATCAAAGGATGCATGGGAGGCTTTACAAATTGCATATCAAGGTACAGACAAAATTAGATTGGTAAGACTTCAAACTTTTTGAAGAGAATATGCAAATTTAATGATGAAGGAAGCTGAGTCTATTCATGAATTTATTACTAGGGCTCAAGGTGTTGTGAATCAGCTTAGGATTCAAAGGGAAACAATAACTGAACAAACAATTGTAAAAAAAATTCTAAGATCTCTTCCTCCTAAATTTGATCCAGTGGTGATAGCCATTGAAGAAAGTAAAGATTTAACTACTTTCAAAGTTGCAGAGTTGACAGGTTCTTTGCAACCTCATGAAGAGAGTATGCAACGTTCTACGAAAAGTTTGGTGCAAGCTTTCCAGTCTTCTGTAAAACTTGAAGAAAAGTCTCCTTCCTCTCACAACACTAAATCTCAAGGTGAATCTTTTTCTAATAATAGAGGATGAGGTAGAGGATGAGGAAGAGGAAATAATAGAGGATGAGGATGAAGTTTTGTAGATTAGAGGAGTATCTAGTGCCGATATTGTGAAAGGTATGGTCATTATGAATCTAAGTGCAGAAAGAAGAAATCTGACTTGAATAAGTCAAGAGCCAATTATATAGAAGAGTCTTCTGCAAATACAAAACATTCCACATTCTTCACATGCAATTTGGCAAAAGAACACCAAGAGGATGTTTGGTTCTTGGACAGCGGCTGCTCCAATCACATGACTGGTAAATTTGATCTCTTTGTCAAGTTAGATGATTCAATACGGAGTCAAGTTAGATTTGGAGATGATAAGGAGGTTGATGTAATGGGAAAAAGGTACCCTTAAAGTCAGGACTAAGCAAGGAGAAACTACTCATATTCATGATACTTTGTTTGTGCCAAAGTTACAACATAATCTTTCATAAATCCCCTCCATGAACTTTTTCAGTTTTGTAACTACTTTAAAACCGGTTACATTCCTATTTCAAAACCTCTTTCCTTCCGATTGGAATCTCAAGAGTTTCTATTCCTAATGAAAATATTACTCAAAAGACATAAAAACTTCAAATTTCTTGAGAAAAACATCGGGCGGATTCCTTTATTTCCCTGATGAACAGCTGAAGCATTACAGACTCTACATTCAAATGCAAACGAAGTACTTAACTACAGTATCTTCCTTCCCTTGAAGTATTTGTATTTCTTAGGTATCCTGCCGATGATATATGAAAAATATTCGTTGATTCTCAAGTAAAGCTTTGTTAGTTGCTTCAGGGCAATAGTTGCGCATCTGTCCACATGGTCTTCGTACTCGTATAAGGCAGGAACTATGAGGAAAGTGACAGGACAGTATATCCTGATTGCTCAAACAATATCCAGGCTGCCGCTGTGTCCATAATAATGCCTATCGATACATTGCTTCGCCTCCATAGCATCACATCCGCCACTATTCCTTCACCCAGAACATCATGAATACTTGGTCTGTTGAAGAGCCGAGCAAAATCCTTTGAAATCTGGATCTATCACTAAGTTGCTCAGAATCTAATCAGATTAGTTCCCCAATCTTATATGCGAATAAAATGGAAAATAGGATGAATCTCCCGTAAGGATCAACGCATTGTGATCAAGTGGGTAACTTGGGATGTATACATTATGTTCTATTCTTGAATGAAAAACAATTTTTGCTCATAGATCAATTCAAAACTGCAAATGTCTGACTTCGAACTTTGTGGATTTTATCCTTTTCAACAGTGAAGACTTTCGGTTTGCTTTACTTTCCGCCATCCCTGCTACATTAATTGAATCGGGCTTTATGCCTGCCAATCACTTTTTGCTCGAAAGTTTCTAGAGCCTTTTCAACATGTCCGTTTCGTGCACAATTCTGGAACCATCGCATTCGGTGAAATTGACATCTCTTATGTGGCATTCTGGCAGGCAATTTAATTCATCTCTTTATACTCCCACGGACGGTACATTTGAAATGACTTAATGCTTCGCTCATATGGCGTCGGTTTTTTTTTAGTGGTTGTCTCAACCAATTCGGGGCCCGATGGGGGTTCGAGAACCTCATCGGGACCGATGAGGTTTCAAGAACCTTATATAAAAATTCCGCCAACTGCCTTTTATTTTTAACAAGTTTTCAATTGCTCTTAAGTTTGTATGGCAGTGCCGATCGTTGGCGTCATGCACATTTCCTTGTCGTAGGATAGAATTAAATCCTGCGAACAGGTCCTCGCTTAAATTTGTCAACTTTTGAAACTTTGCTTATCAGCAACTATCGACCGATCAAGAATAATTATATTCTATGTAAACTCATTTGCCTTTCCAGAATCCTTCTTGTCCTCGTAATATAGAAGTTGTCTGGTTTCTAAATCAACAGCCAACAACAGCTTATTATTTCCTAGCCGATTTTGATGTGTAACAGAAGAAGGTTTAGTGCGTTTAATCGCCATAGTCATCACAGCAAGTTTGTCCTTTTTCTTCTTAGGCGATGAAGTCTATCATCTGGAACCATATATCTCCCAACGATTTGCAATGGATCACCAGGAACAGACACCACTTGATTCAGTGCTGCAATAAATTTCCCTTCACAGATTTAGCTCCACAAAAGATTCATTTAGAACCATCGAATTCTCTTCTGAAATTACAATCAAAAGTAAACACAGATGGGTTTGGGTTCACTCAATGCGTCGGACATTAATGCCATGACTTGCCACTCATCCTCACTGAAATAATCATGAACCAGATGAGTTTTAGCTTCTTCAGGAGTCCACCCAGAAGTCTCTCGAGAGATGAAAGAATTTGCATAAGCAAAGTCTCGATATAACTGATATGAGTAGTAACTGTCAGATGCCACAAATATAACCCGTATACATGTGTCATTAAGTCCAAGGGCAACTAATCTCAATAACAAACTGTCATGGTACATAGTTGTATCAACAATCGGATCAGCTGAGGGGTCTGAATGCTTTGCGAAGCATATCAAAGTTGTTTATGACCAACTTTGGCTTAACATTGTTAATATTAAAATAAGCAAAGAAACATAATACAAAACATACAAAATTAAATACCATGATACAAGAGACACAAATTTTATAGTGGTTTAGCAATTGCCTACATCTACTATCAAAGTAGGGGAAACTCTTTTTTAATTCTGAAATTACAATACAATAATATTCAAGCAGCAGCAGCAGTATTTATAAAATGGTCTCCACTTCAATAAATGGAAAAATCAGTCTGTGAGAGAAACTTGCCAATTTAGACAAAAATGCATCCTTATCCAATTTGTTTGAGAAATTTGCCAATTTGGGCTTCACCAAACCCAACAATCTCCCATTTGAAGACCAAATTGCTGCTTAGAGATCTCCCCCATTGCAGGCATTTACATCAGCCACAATGAAGATTTGAACTTCGCCAAATTTTGTTCACAAATGCTGCGAATCAATCTTCTCCAGACCAAGTCCAAAAGAACAAAATTTAACACAATCTTGTCAAACACTTGCTCTCCCCTTATTTTCGTCTGCCTCGCAGCATCATCCTACAAATTGATATACTATAGAGGCACCCCATCTGTCCTTTCTTTCACACCGAGAGATCTGTCAAAATCCAGCCCCTGTTGATAAACAAAGTCAATATTCGGGTCTAGCTCAGGCTGTGGCTCCTTCAACGCACCTTCCTTCTCCAAGGTCACACCTTCGACAACATCCAAGACGCCGTCTGTAGCAACCTCCAACACTACTGAAGCCAAACCCTGCGTGCTCTTAAATGGTCTAAACATCATCTTATACTTAATATTATACCTAGACACTTCTTCCGGCATTAAACAACACCACCAAATTACAACAATCCAATCATAGGAACCTTGGCACCCGTTTAACTCCAGCCTTTCCCCGTTGCTCTCTGCATTGGTAGGCATAGGCTTCTGCTTCGGCGCAACTTTCTCAACATCACTTGATTTCTGCTGTGCATGCTAAAGAACATTTGCAGTGTCAAAATCTTTATCAGTGGAACTAGAGGCAAATTTGCAATTGTCGTCATTCTCATCCTTGCCGAGTTCCACCGCTAGACTAGCAGAAGAAGCTATGATTCTTACTGAAACGTTAGAACTTTCCTTATAGAGTCTGTGAGGAGTATTATCTCTACCAAGAGCAGACGGATAAGCATCCTCCTCCTCAAAGTCCTTGTTGTCGTCCTCGTCATTATCTCTGGTTTCTGATGCTCGACAAGCTTTGTTTGCTACAGAAGGAGTTCCCACAATCTGCGAGCCATCAATAACGACATTTTTAACCGTTTGCCCCAAAAAAGCCTCAGATTGCGGCTCCTTCAACACCATTGGGTTCTTGGCAGCCTCCACCCGTTTACTTAAATCTCCGCGTACATCCTTATAAACAACCATAAAATTATTAACCTCCCTTGTAATACCCTACATTGGACTTTCTGGGCTTTCACTGGAACCTCTTCCCCCACAAGCACTCAACATGGCTGGTGCCGTAAACGTTGTCTTTTCAGAAATTTTATTCCAGCCTTGCCTTCCGCAGATTTTGCCATATCTTGCAGGCACAGAAAGGCCTAGGAGAACCTTCTCCAGCCTCGAAAGCTCTTCTTGCCCTTGGAATATTTCTTTAGGAGGCGTCTCGAAAAATGGTGTGCTCGTTGTCAGGGGGCTAGCTTTTTGCGCTAAACAACACACTTTCCTAACCTTCCTGCGGCACCGTTTTCTACCACTGGGGCAGATCCGGATTACGCCTGCCTTAAAACACCGAGCTCTTTCTTTTCTTGCAACGGAATGTAATCTCGGTTCTTGTGGGGGAGCGCCCACTCGAACCGGCGGTACTCACGAACCCTCAGCCGGGCGGCTGTTGATCCGAATGTAGGGTAATAACAAGCTTTATTGTCTTAAAGAAGCCTCTGGCTCAATTACAATAAAAGAGAGTCTTTCTTACTCTCACAAGACTAGTTACAAACAATGAGACCCTGTCTCACTGCACAGCTACCCCTAGAATCACGGCACTCTTCAGGCTCTGTTTGACCCCTTCACGTGACCTCTGACTCCTGCTCTACTTCTGACTAGAACTGTTGTTGTTGTTGATGACCTCTGTTGATCTTCAAGTAGGAACGTCGCGTTCTCCCAATCGAGCTACATGACGAATTACCCTGTCCACAGCCCTGGTCCCCCTTGTAGGGACGAGGCTGACCTCAACGCGGCGCTTGCTTTGCACTTTTTGGAACTCTCTGCACTGGGAGCATTCAATGCAGTATGAACCTTCGCTTTGAGGGCTTGTTGGCAATTTTAGCTGGGTGTAGTGTTTCAACTACTTCGAGGATGCATGCTCCCCTATATAAGCTATTAGTACGAATCCCTGACCACCATAGGATGACACCGAGGAATGGCCAAGGGCCCCAATTTCCTCCTTCACGGCATTCTATCCCAGGGCCCTGATCCGCTGAACCCCAGCTCCCCAATTTGTGTCCTTCTCTGAACTATCTGAGTTGCGACCTCCGATGAGTCCACTTCGGACTGCGTCCACCCCCCAGGGTGTCCGGCTTAACTCGAACTCCATGTAGAATCCGACTTGCGCTCCAACGGTTGAGTTCCACTCCTCAGCGCGTTCACCTTATTGGAACACTGGTGCGAGTCCCAGGATAGGACTGCACTCGGCCGCGAGGGAGATTTCCCTGCGTCCCTGATGTTGGACTCTCAAACCCCTGACATTCTCCCCCACTTAAAAATAGGCGACGTCCCTGACGCCTGCACACAAATCACCTTGATGGACTGGTGCGAAGAATGCGCCCGACTTTCTTTCGGGGCTTAGAGTTGAACCTGGGAGTCCCTTTGGAGGAACTCCAGGATCTGGTCTTCAAACTTCCACAGGCTTTCTGCTTTTTCCCATGTTGCTTCATCCCTGGGTTGGCCCTGCCAATGTACCAAGAACTCACGCCACCTGTAGTTGCCGAATCTACGCTCCTTCACTGCAAGCACTTCCTGTATCTGCACGTTGGGTTTGTCCAACACATTCGCTGGCCCTCTGTTAGGAATACTTCTGCTTGGGTCCTCTGCGTCATAATGCATTGGACGGAGCTGACTCACATGGAATACGTTGTGTACACGCATGTGATTTGGAAGTTTCAGCTTGTAGGCCACTTTGCCTACCTTCTCCACAATCTCGTAAGGCCCTTCGAACCTTCTTATGAGAGCATGGCTCAAGCCCCTCGGTGGCTTGAACTGAATCAAATCCAATTTTAGGAGCACCTTGTCTCCCACTTTGAAGTCCACGGCCCTTCTGTTGACGTCCGCGTACTCCTTCATTCTTTCTGCAGCCTTAACCATGTGATGGCGAGCCAAGTCGACTCTATCTTGCCAATCCTTTAGATGATCTACTGCTGTGGGGCATGGCCCTCTATATCCACTTAGTATGGTATGCGGGGTCAAGGGTTGTTGTCCAGTTGCCAAGTGAAACGGCGAGTACTGGCTTGACCTCGATTTCTGTAGGTTGTAGCAGAACTGTGCGGAATCCAAAAGCTTCGGCCAATTTGACTGGTCCGACCACACAAAGTGCCTCAGGTAATCCTCCAACACTGCATTGATCCGCTCGGTCTGACCGTCGGTCTCCGGGTGATGGCTTGTGGACATGAGGAGCTTCGTTCCCATGAGCTTAAACAGTTCTGTCCAAAAATTTGATGTGAAGCGGGCGTCCCTATCACTAATGATACTTAGTGGGACACCCCAATACTTGACCACGTTCCGATAGAAATAGTCGGCGGCAACCTCCGCTGTGCACGGTGTCTGACACGGCACAAAGATCCCATACTTCGAGAATCTATCGACTACTACCATTATGCTTGAATAACCATCGACATTGGGTAGGCCTATTATGAAGTCCATTGATATACTGGCCCAAGGTCGAATCGGAACTGGTAAGGGTTGCAACAAGCCCGCGGGAGCCTGCGTTACAACCTTGTCCTGCTGACAAATGAGGCAACTTCGGACATAGTCATCTACATCCTTCCGCATCATCGGCCAGAAGAACCCTCTTTCCAAGAGCGCAAGAGTCCTCTTTTGTCCAGGGTGCCCTGCCCACAATGTGTCATGGCACTCGTACATCAGGTCTCTTCTTAAACTCTTGAATCTGGGAACATAGACTCTGTTCTGCGTAAACATCATGATTCCATTCTGCTCACTGAACTTCCTAGTCTTCCCTTCTTTACACTGCTTCCACAGAGCTGCAGCTTGAAGATCTTCCACCAAGCCCTGCTTGATGTTCTCAACCATTTCTGATGAGAGAGTCACCTGACTTGCATTGCACTCATCACTTTCTGACTCAACCTCCACTGCCATTAACTGTGCTTTTCTGCTCAGTGCATCCGCCACAACATTCTACTTCCCAGGGTTGTATTGGATTTCATAGTCGAACTCTGCTAGAAACTCTTGCCATCTAGCCTGCTTTGGTGTGAGTTTCGCTTGTGTCTTGAAATATGTTGAACTGATGTTGTCTGTCTTGACAATGATCGGTGCGCCCAGTAGGTAGTGCCTCCACGTTCGAAGACAATGTATGATCCCTGTCATCTCTTTTTCATGGGCGGGATAGATTCTTTCTCTATCCTTCAACTTTCTCGACTCGAAAGCCACTGGATGTCCTTCTTGCATAAGAACGCCCCCAACTGCAAAGTCCGATGCATCACTCTGCACCTCAAAAGGCTTACTGAAGTCAGGTAGAGCAAGCACTGGTTCCGTGGTGAGCTTCTCCTTGAGTAACTCGAACGCTGACCTGCACTTATCTGACCAGTTCCATTTTCTGTCTTTCTTCAGAGATCCGTCAAAGGGGCGGCTATCTTAGAATAACCCGCCACGAACTTCCTGTAGTAGTTTGTCAGACCCAAAAACTGCCTCACTTCGTGAATATTCTGAAGCGGCTCCCAATCCCTGATTGCTTGGAGCTTTTCTGGATCCGGCCTGATCAAACCTTTGCCCACGATATGACCAAGGAAGTGAACTTCCTCTTGGGCGAAAACACATTTTTCCTTTTTTACGAAGAGTTGGTGCTCCCGGAGCAACTCAAACACCTCCGCCAGGTGAACCTTATGTTCCTCCATGGTCTTACTGTATATCAGGATATCATCAAGATACACCACCACTGACTTATCTAAAAGTGGACGGAACACGTCATTCATAAGTGTGCAAAAAGTCGCCGGAGCGTTGCACAGCCCGAAAGGCATGACCATAAATTCGTATGACCCATATCGAGTCACACAATTCACCTTTTCTTCATCCCCTGCAGCAATTCTGACCTGATAGTAGCCCTGCTTCAAATCTAACTTTGTGAAGACCTTCGCCCCTGCTAGGCGATCGAAACAGTCTGCTATGAGTGGTAGGGGATATTTGTTTTTGATGGTTAGCTTATTGAGTGCCCAGAAGTCTACGCATAGCCTCAGTGTTCCGTCTTTCTTCTTTTGGAACAAAACTGGCGCTCCATATGGTGAACGAGACGGCTTCATGTATCCCGCCTCTAACAGCTCTTCTAGCTGCCTCTTAAGCTCAACCATCTCAGGGCCAGACAACCGATATGGTGCCTGGGCAGGAGGCCTCGCTCCTGGCTGCAGTTCAATACGATGGTCCACCGCTCTTCTCGGTGGAAGTTCTGTCGGCAGCTTCTCTGGCATTCTGTCCTCGAACTCTAATATGATTTCGTCGACTTCTGGCGGAACGGGTGCCTCAGTGACACCATCCAATTCATCCCACCCTCCAAGCAAGGCAACCAAGAACATTGGTTCTTTGTTGTTCTTCTTTGCTGACTTCTTCATGCTCAGAGCCGAAACCACCTGGTTCTTCCCACTCTGTCTCCTTTCTGTCGTCTTTACCAGACTCGTCTGAGCTGGGTCCATAAACATGAGACTCTCCAAATGAGGGATTACTGCCACTCTTCCGAGCCTTAAGAACTCCTGGCCTAAGATCATCTCAAAATCTTCCATCTCTATGGCCATCAGGTCCATCTTGTTGTGCCAACTCCCAACTGCTATGGGTACATCCCGGATAGTACCACTGATCTTCTGTTCAGGTGAGGAGACGGCCTTGAAGGTACTCGTGCCTGCTTGCACCTTGAGTCCCATTCCTTTGGCTTTCTTAGCCGATATGTAGTTGTGGGTGGCCCCTGAGTCCACCAATGCAACGATGCCTTTTCCATTTACACGCGCATCCACGAAGCACAACTTATGCTTGTCTTCTGGTTGGGCCGCTGTGGCCTTCGGCTGAGCTGAAGTCGACGCGTTGAGTGCGTGCAATTGAACAACTCCCAACTTTGTCGCTGATCCATCCTGCTCTGCGGAACCTTCTGCAGCGTTGATTCTCTGCCTTTCCGGACATTCCCTAGCCCAATGGTTCCCTTTGTTGCAGATGAAGCATAGACCAGGTGTCTTGGTTGTGTTCTTCGATCCACCTCCAGATCCTTTTGCCGAATTGGGACTCGGTCCCTTTTTCTGATTTCCACTGGCCTTTGTTGAAGTACTCTGTCCTGTCTTCGCTAGGTCCTTGCTGTCCTTCGACACCGACGGAGTCTTCTTCTTGAACTTTTGTTGGCCACCCGATTCTTTGTTCGACTCCCTACTGTAGTCGGACAATCGGTCTGCTGCGGCGACGGCAGCATTAAGGGTCGTCACATTAGAACGCCGGAGCTCGGTTTGAGCCCACTGTGGTAGACCTCTCATAAACTGAAACAGCTGATCTTGCTCCGACATATCTTGTATCTCGAGCATCAGGCTGGTAAATGCCTTAATGTAGTCCCGCATCTTACCGGCATATTTCAGGTCCATAAGCTGCATTCGGGCAGTCCAAGATGAGTTCTCAGGTTTAAACTGCACTCGCAATGCTTCCTGGAGCTTGGCCCAGGTGTCTACCACGGCAACTAATTTGCCCTTCTTTATATCCTCCACTCTGTTTCTCCACCAGAGCTTCGCCGCATCTGTAAGGTAGGTTACGGCAGTCTTGACTTTGGCTTCTTCTGACAAGCCTGGCATGGAGTCAAGATACTGGTCCATATCCCAAAAATAATTTTCTAGGACCTTATCGTCCCGTTGTCCGCTATACTCTGACGGACGTTTTGCTGGGAGAGCAGAGCCAACACCTCCTTGAGACATCGACGTGACGAGGGTCTTTACGAACTTCATATCGTCTTCCATCCTCTGCTGCTCTTTGATTCCAGCCCTTAACTGGCTCTGCAGTGTGGCGACCTGCGCCTCTAATTGATTGAGTCGGTATTCCGAACCGACACCTTCTGCATATTGCATCCTTTCTTCCAGGTTAGTTAACCGGTCCTTCGTCCTTGTCCTAATGCGAACGGGGTTCATGTTGAATCCTGTCCGTGCCCTCGGTGACGTCGGAGCCTCGTGTACACTTTGCTCTATTAGAGGACTTGCTTCCCCTTGTGAGATGCGTTCTACATCCGAGCCTGCCTGACCATCTGATGCTGTTCTCATCGACATGATGATAACTCGGCGTATCGAGAGACTGAGCTCTGATACCAACTGTCAGGGGGCTAGCTTTTTGCGCTAAACAACACACTTTCCTAACCTTCCTGCGGCACCATTTTCTACCACTGGGGCAGATCCGGATTACGCCTGCCTTAAAACACCGAGCTCTTTCTTTTCTTGCAGCAGAATGTAATCTCGGTTCTTGTGGGGGAGCGCCCACTCGAACCGGCGGTACTCACGAACCCTCAGCCGGGCGGCTGCTGATCCGAATGTAGGGTAATAACAAGCTTTATTGTCTTAAAGAAGCCTCTGGCTCAATTACAATAAAAGAGAGTCTTTCTTACTCTCACAAGACTAGTTACAAACAATGAGACCCTGTCTCACTGCACAGCTACCCCTAGAATCACGGCACTCTTCAGGCTCTGTTTGACCCCTTCACGTGACCTCTGACTCCTGCTCTACTTCTGACTAGAACTGCTGTTGTTGTTGATGACCTCTGTTGATCTTCAAGTAGGAACGTCGCGTTCTCCCAATCGAGCTACACGACGAATTACCCTGTCCACAGCCCTGGTCCCCCTTGTAGGGACGAGGCTGACCTCAACGCGGCGCTTGCTTTGCACTTTTTGGAACTCTCTGCACTGGGAGCATTCAATGCAGTATGAACCTTCGCTTTGAGGGCTTGTTGGCGATTTTAGCTGGGTGTAGTGTTTCAACTACTTCGAGGATGCATGCTCCCCTATATAAGCTATTAGTACGAATCCCTGACCACCGTAGGATGACACCGAGGAATGGCCAAGGGCCCCAATTTCCTCCTTCACGACATTCTATCCCAGGGACCTGATCCGCTGAACCCCAGCTCCCCAATTTGTGTCCTTCTCTGAACTATCTGAGTTGCGACCTCCGATGAGTCCACTTCGGACTGCGTCCACCCCCCAG
Organism: Sequoia sempervirens; assembly: GCA_007258455.2. Classification (NCBI taxonomy): domain Eukaryota; kingdom Viridiplantae; phylum Streptophyta; class Pinopsida; order Cupressales; family Cupressaceae; genus Sequoia; species Sequoia sempervirens. The sequence continues at coordinate 288,713 of VDFB02072415.1, forward strand.
GGTGTCCGGCTTAACTCGAACTCCATGTAGAATCCGACTTGCGCTCCAACGGTTGAGTTCCACTCCTCAGCGCGTTCACCTTATTGGAACACTGGTGCGAGTCCCAGGATAGGACTGCACTCGGCCGCGAGGGAGATTTCCCTGCGTCCCTGATGTTGGACTCTCAAACCCCTGACACTCGTCATTTCAACCCGCGGGGGAATTTGACTCACATTTTGAACATTTTAAGGTAGGGAGTAATCTATTTGAAGCTGCGTTTCATTTGTAGGTAGCGTAGGCACTTGTGAAGGCTGCACCCAGACATTTAATGGCTGTGCATTGCTTTGATGATGCTGCAAATGACTCAAGGTAGGCTGCGCTTGAGGTAAAGAAGGTAGCGATTAAACATTTCCATCATTTGATTAAATAAGTCGCTTATGTGTCCCTCTCTGATTGCAGTGCCTCTCCTTCTCCAACGTTGGTTGGGAATGGAGGGCTTTCCATTTCCTCAACGAAACCCCCATGACACTGTGCACATGTGACCTCCTCAATTTCGGGATGCAATAATGGATTATCATAAACCATTTCTCCCTCGAGCTCGAACAATGGATTATGATAAACCATTTCAGACTTTCGATTCTCAGCCTCTTCCTCAAATTCATTTTCATCTTTACTCGCCTGAGTCCAGACTGCATCCTCCTCTCCTTGGGAGGCATCCTCCTCATCTCAGAAGGAAAACTCCACAGTCTCTTCGGCCAAAATCTCCTCATTTGTCCAACCATCACACCAATGAACATGGTGCCTTGATTCAGGTTGCACTTGCATGACATCACTCACTCTAGTGTCAGGAACTGAATCATGGCTAGAAAAATATTTATCACAACCGAATAAGCAACAATAGACTTTACTCTCTGGTAAATCTAAATTGAAAAGAAATTCTTCAATAATAAAATTAGTCTCATCATTTTCATCATCTGAAACTCCCACTTCATCTCATCTCTTCACAACATAAAAACACCCAGCTCTAGGATCTAACACCCAATAGTCTTCCATCTCTACTCAATATTTCTCCATAGCTCAAGAAATTCTTCACCGATTTCCAACACCAAGCTTCAAGCTCTAATACCAATTGTTAATATTAAAATGAGCAAAGAAACATAATAGAAAACATAAATAAATAAATAACAGGACATAAGAGACACAAATTTTATAGTAGTTCGACAATTGCCTACATGCACTCTCAAAGCAGGGGAAGCTCTTTTTTTTAATTCTAAAGTTACAATACAATAATATTCAAGCACCAACAGTATTTATAAAATGGTCTCCACTCCAATAAATGGAAAAATCAATTTGTGAGAGAAACTTTCCAATTTAGATAAAAAGGCATCCTTATCCAATTTGTTTGATAAACTTGGCAATTTGGGCTTCACCAAACCCAACAAACATTTCATGCGTACAAAAGCTGAAGCCTCAAAAATTCCAAGCTCACCGTTTCTCCCTGTATACCACATATCTAAGTCCCTTGCTCTGAAGATTACTAATACGAAGAACTTGATTATTATTGTGCTTGGAAAGTGGTGAACAATAATTGGAAAAATATACACATTTTATAATGATCCACACCCTGTGGCTGCAGTCATCACATTAAATCAAAATGCACAATGTAGAATATGAAAACATCGTATGGGAAAAGCTCGTAAGTTGTGAATATTGAGATAGAGACCAAAATGATCTAGCTGCTTTCTTGAGGTTCCTCATACATCCCTGAGACAATCCTTTCATAAATATTTTCCGGCTCTAGGAAAATTCACGGACAACAATTCATCGATGGAAAATTCACCGTCAACAATTCACTGTGGGAAAATTCACTTGTCATGACAAATTCATTGCCAAATAAAATTCACCGCCATTAATATTTTTTAATAATATTTCCAAAACTTTGATTTTTTTTGCAAAAGAATAATTTGATTTAAATGATAATAAAAATGAATAAAAAATTAATGGCATTAACTTTAGAGAATTTGATTTATGATAATAAAAATAAAAATATTTTTCAATATATTTTATTTTATAAGTCATCTATAATTGATTTATGAAAATAAAAATAAAAATGAAAGCTTATATATGTGCAGTAGAGATGGATTGTGGAGGTTAGTGGACGTGCATAGAAATAAAAAAATTAAAATAATGCAAATAAAATAAACAAATTAAAATAATGCAAATGAAAATAAAAGCTCGAATAGAAATTACTATGAACCAAACCTAAGACAAAAAATAAATCAATTTTTAATATATTATCATATTAAAATCATTCATATTAAAATAAACATAAAAAATAATATTTTATTTTAAGTCATCTATAATTGATTTATGATAATAAAAATAAAAATGAAAGCTTATATACCATATGTGCAATAGAGATGGATTGTGGAGGTTAGTCGACAAGCATAGAAATAAAAAATAAAAATAATGCAAATGAAAATAAAAGAGATGAATAGAAATTACTATGAACCAAACCTAACACAAAAAATAAATAGAAATTACTATGAACCCAACCCAACACAAAAATAAATCATCTCAATAAATCAATTAGAGAGGTGTATAATTATTATTTATTGGGTATCTAAATAAATAGGTAAAAAATAATGGGTATCTCAAGAAATCAATAATTACTATTGAGATGAATAGAAATTACTCTGGGCAATAAACACCAATAATTAAAAATAAAATTTTCAATAAATTGTAATCAAGGTGAAAATTATATATATTAAAAAATATTAATGGCGATTAATTTTTCCCACGATGAATTTTAGTTGGCAATGAATTTGTCATGGCGGAGAATTTTCCCACGATGAATTGATGGCATGAATTTTCCATCAGTGAATTGCTAACGACGAATTTGTCGGATGCCATATTTTCCATGATCAACATCACCCACAGGCAGGAAGAAAACATATTTGCACAACCACCAAAGGCTCAATGGACGTCTTGATAAGAGGAGGTTTCATGATTAAAATTTGGGGAGTAACAATGACCCCCTTTCTTCTTTTTTTTTTTTTTTTTTAATGAACATTTCTATTAAACATTGTATTAATAACATTAAAATAGAATATTAATAAAAAGGGTATGATGGCAGAAAGGCACATTCATAAAGTTTAACAGGGTCAAGTCCTAAATAAAGATGAATAAAAATAAAGGGAAAAGCTCACAAAATACTAGGTAGCTAATGTAATACCAACAAAATGTGGATTTTAATCATTAGGTTTCTCCTACACATCTCCAAGGGTGGTATCATCACTTGGCTCCCAATTAGTGAGAGTGCCATCTTCTTTAGGATTCTCCTTGATGAGTGGCTAAGCATAAACTAGAGAAATGATGAGCTATAGACGAGGGAACTTGCTTGTGTCAGGCTAGCCAACTCTTTTAGGCCCAAGAGTAGAAGTAGAGGGATATCACAAGGGTTGGGACCATCCTCCATAGGTATTAGAGTCCTTAGAATTTTGAGACAAGGGAGAATAGGAGTGAAATCCTCAGTGACCATTGTCACATCTAGTTGAATGGCTATGCCCATACCAATGACCTCTTGGAGAGGTAGAGTTAGGTGGATCTCTGGCTATAGTGTAGGGAGCATTTCCCTAGTGGTTCAACAACTCCTAAAATCGAGCAATTTCTATTACATCTTTATGAGCTTGCACTTGGATCTACATAAGAACATTAGAACATATGATAACTTTAGCGTATAGGGAAAAATGAGTTTAGCAACACATTGAGTAAAAATAGAAGCATTCCTATCCTTCCATATGTTAAAATAAATTTCCACCCTTAAAGCATACTAGATCTACATATACTTGATCAGGAGACAAGACCAATCTCCTAGTAAAACCATGTTCCAAGAAAAACAAGTAGGCTAAAAAGGTTTGAAAAATCGTGGATCCAATTTCATGCTTTTTGAGCCTGGGGAAAAACTAAAAGAGATTCTTGAGCATCTCAAATTGTCCATATAATGGAAAATGAGGGTTAGGAATTCCCATATGAGTGAGATGGGCCCCATTGGAAGGCCTTAGTATAAAAGACACCATAAAAATGAGCTAATTTGAGTTCTAGCATAGCTAACCAAATGCATTAGAATCGTTTGTGCTAAGTTCCATGAGAGGACTGATGTTTCCAACAATGATTAAGCTGATCCACCATAAGAAAATGTGGAGACAACCAAGAGTAGCTCTTGTAGAGCTTGTAACTCCAAAAGGGGGGTTTTGGATGCCATTCCCAATCTTTTCACCAAGGCTTGAGATATTACACCCTAATTTTATGTAGCATCTAAGGGGCACTAGCATCAATAATAGCTTGGAATGTCTCCTGGTATTTTTTGAAAATCTTGAACTTAATCTTGAAAGCAACCCAAGATAAGAAATTATTGGTGGCTCAATGAATGAGATTTGTTAAAACCTATACTCCCCATTTAAAAAAATTCAAAGCATGAATGCAAGGAAACTTGGCTAGAGGCCTACCTTGAGAACTAAGAATAGGAGACCACTAGATGGATTGGTGTTTGATGGATAAACCATTACAAAAATAATCTCCTGCCCAATGAAGCTAAGATTTAATGGCTTCCAAAGCCTTCCATATGCTTTTGATGGCAAAGGTGCCTTAGATGGTAACAAGTTTCCTTATAGTGAGAAGGGTTCCTTAGTCCAAGCCTTTCCAGGCTAGATGCCCTAAAGGTGTACCAACACCAATACAATGTTGAACAATGATTTTCCAAGCTTCACTACATTGGACAACTCGAATGATCCACTTAGCACACAAGGAAATTCCTTCTCTACAAATGGAAATCAAACCGAGCCCTCCAACCGAGTCATGAGGAAGACATTACAATTCCTAGGTGACACGATGGAAGCCTTGTTGTCCTTCATTGTAAGCCCAAATAAAACATTGAGAAGCTTCTTCATCTTCAAATAAGTGGCTTTGGAGGAGATCCAACAAGAGGAATAATAAACATGCCTAGTAGCCAAAATTTTAGTTTTTTTGTTGTTAAAATTTTCCAACCAAATAATGAGGCTTGGTGATCCAATTATGGAGTTTCTTTTCAATTCTCATTAGCATGACCTACCAAACCTTGGAAGGAGAGGTTTGGAAAGTAAAAGGAATTCCTAGGAAGCAAAAAATTTACCATGATCAATCCACTTCCACTCAAATGATTCAAGCCAACTTGGTTAGGGAAGGAAAGATTATTTGTAGTGGAGAGTCTTTTTCTATTGCATGTTGGAGTTGGAGGCTTGGAAAACTATTTCTAGGCATTGAAGTTCCTATTTGATATTATTCTCCTCTTCAATGAGGGTGAGGAAGGAATCATTAGCAAAATTCCCATTGACTAATTGTTGGCTGGAATTGGGAAGGGAAATACCCTTAATGCGAGACTAAGAGACAACATGTACACAAACAAGTAACTGAAGCCACCAATCGTCAAAACATAAAGGGATAGAGCAAGGGGGTATCCCTTTTGAATGGATCTAAAGAGTCTATAAGAATTGGATTGCTGGCTATAAATGGTAATGCAACTAGAAGCATACATACAAAGAGCATTTGAACCATGTGAACAAATTGGTGGCCAAAACCAAGCACCTACAACATGACTAGAATTAATAACCATTCAATACAATCGTAGGCCTTAATAAAGTCATTTTTGATAATAAAAAAATTACACATTATTTCAAAGCAGTGGGTCCAATCCATCCCTTCCCAATTGAAGATGATATTATCTAAATAAATTTGGACTTAAAATGAAGCTATTTTGTTTACTTGAAACAATCAAGGGAAGCTTAAGAGTCAAGGCATTATAAATGATATTATAGGAACATTTACTAGTGTGATCAAGTGCTAGTTGTTGATGTCTTTGGGGTTACTAGCCTTAACTATGAATTTAATTTTTCCTTTGCTTATAAGATTACCCAATGAACTAGATTGCATGGTTTCAAGATAAACATGGTCCAAGTATTTACCCATAGTGTCCCAAAATGTTTTGTAAAACTCCCATGGAAGTCCATCTATGTTGGGGGATTTATCATTGGCCATAGAGAAAACTACCTCCTTAAGATCAAACTGAGAGATGAGCTAGTCACAAAGAATGTATTGGGAATTAGATAATTTTCAGGGGATGACAACAATACTACTGTAAGACAAGATGTCAAGAAGGTGTGCAATCTTGCATAGAAAAACTTGCTCATAGTGTGAGACAAAGCTTGAAGAATGTTTAGTTGGAGTTGGCTTTCCTAAATCTTCTTGATAGATTGGGAGGTGTGATGAGCTTGTAGAGCTTGAAATAATTACTTTGTGACCTTATCCCCAATCTTGAGAAAATGCAACCAAGCTTTGATTTGGGCTCCTCTAGTTGAATGAACATTGATAAGCTATTTCTATTGTCATAGTTGAACCAATCAAAGTTGGGTGGTGGAGTCAAACAACTAAGCTTCCAAAGCAATGGTGGCTTGGTTGAGCTCATGGGTGGTGGCTTCATACAAGCGACAACAAAAATGATCAAGTTGTCTCCCATAAATTTGAAGGAACTATAAACTATGGGTAATAACATCATTCCACTATGTTATCCACTTGACCCCATGCAGAGGACGTGGCTCCAAATTACAAACAAATTGAATATGAGATGACATGGCTTTATGATTGAGAACATGTGTTTAGGAAAAATTGACTCTACATTACTTTAGGCTCGAAAATCAGCTACTTGATATAAAAATCTATTGGAAAATGGTTAGATAGGACAATGGAGCTACCAATGGTTGAATAGATAATGCATAATAATTGGAAAAAGTAAAGAAATATTGAGCTAACATCATAGCCTTATTGATCCTGTAACAAACTAACCCTTCACTGAAGTAAAAATTCCTAAGTTTTCACTTTGCAAGTAAATAAGCTATGTAACAAGCCATTGCAATAATTTCTTTTCTTTTCTTTATTGAGAATATACGAAAAAAATTCCATAACATAATACAATAAGGATTCCATTTCATTACAGTAATTCACAAGTTACAATCATATAAGATTACATACATTTACAAACATAACTCAACGAGCTTTGAAACAAATAGCTTATAGACGATCTAGGATCCTTCCTTTCAAATCTTGGTTCTTCTGTCGCCTACTGTGGAGGAGAAGCATCACTCAAGCACCTTTCTGCCAACCACAGACTCTTCATGCGGTCCCCCACACATCTATCATTTGATAGATCTATGGCCCTTCCTTTCGACGAAGAGATTAGTAGAGTAACCGAATAACGATAACCAACTTTAAGCATAGTGTTGTGTCCTACATAACTAGAACTTGTAATCCCACAATTTGGAACTAGCATGTAATATTGGATCACAATGAACTGATAGTGGAGCTAGAGGTAGTCACACTACTTTGGCCAAAGTGTTCTCATTCAGTGCTTCGAATGAAGGTCATCTATCACATACACTACTTAGGTCTGATTTGACTTAACATCATCTTAAACTACACATATATGTTTCCTTCAATGGATAATTTATCATCCCAGAGATAACCTATCACCATTTTAACATACTTGGAATAAACCTACTTAACAAGTAAATACACAAGCTCCTTCCCATACCGGATAAACAATCCTAGGAGTAAACACAAGCTATTCTAGTTAAATCAATAACTTAGTTAAGAGTAACACATATGCCACTCATGTTCAATCATATCTAGTATATAATACCTATGATAAACATCAATCTCCTATTATGGAGTACATACAAGCATACCATAAAAATAGTGTAACAACTTCTATTTCCTTTTTAAAGCTATTCTAGTTTCCCTAAATGCAAGTTCTCATAAAAGACAATTCAAACCTTCATAGAGAACAATATTTCATAAATAAAATAACAAAAGAGAATACCATCATGCCTGTTATCGCTTATCCAATCAATTGACAACAATGCAACTTCTCCAAACAACAACTAGACTGATTATAACTTCTCAAGAGATGTCACAATAAAATTCTAATACTCAAGTTGATGTAATACTTCTCTCAAACAACAAATCTCTCTCAATATAATAGAATCTTCTCTCTCTCTCTCACAAATAAAACTCATAAAATATAAAGGAAAAACTTGCAGCAATATATGCGTCCTCAACAAGTGATCAACCACCACTATTTATACAACTATTTGGTAACTACTCAGCCTATAGTTTAGGCATGAATTCTAATAACAAAAAGCGTGCATGGAAAAAGGTGGCTTATGTAAGCTCATACTTAGCAAAAAAATCTACAAATCGACCTTGCTTTATCGACAAAAAATAGAGACTTATTCAAATTTGCACATGGATAATTCAAATTATCTCCAACAATAGACATCTATAGGTATAAGGAATCAAAGGTGGTGCCAAAGCTTCCACACTATTCTCAAAGTTGGTGCAGTTTCCATTCAATTAGAAACAGTAAATAACCAATTTGCGACACCATTCTTTCATCAACTTAGTCTGGGTGTGAGTCGATTTCAAATATTTATTTATTTTGACAAAGTCATCAACTAGTAACTCATGACTTAATAGATGTCGGTTCAAGCTCAAAGACACGACACTTTAAGTTTTATCGAGTCAAAGATGTTCTTACCAAAGGCGTCGACTAAGTCTACAACATGCATTGACATAATGCATCAAGCTATAATGAAATATACATGTTTCATAAAGCGTGGCAATAAGAGTAAAAATCGGCTTCTCAAAACACAATCATAAGCAACTTATAATTGGCCTCTAATAGTCGAACTCTATCATGGTAAATGATATTCGATTCCCAAGCAATGGTTAATATATTAAATATATATTAATATATATAATACTACATATACATATATATATATATTAATATATATAATACTACATATACATATATATATATATTAATACCAATATATATGTGTATATATGTATATGTATATGTATATTCATATATATATATATATATATGTTAATATATATTTATATATATACCTTTCACCACCAAGCAAGTATATATTCGATATACAAATAAGTATAAGCAAGATAGTATTCACATAATAAACATAATATATCAATTGTATATATATATATATGTATATAAGTATATGCCTCTATATACATGTATACGTATGTATACCTATATCGATACATTCGCATGGGCATGTCCATTCACCAACGTATGTGCATATCGATACATATATACATATGGATATGTGTATATACTACACACACATATATATACATGTTCACATTCAATTCACATATAGTTATTCACAATTACCATTGTATTGATAAATGTTTACGTGTGGTACATCTATACATGTGCATATATATGTCGTTAGATCCCAATGACATATATGTGCATATATATATACACATACTCTATGTATGTTCTTCTTATCAACATAATCATAATAGTGCAAGAAAGAACTCTAAAGCCCAAATAGATAAACAACACCCAATGATGCATTTCAATAGTATCAAGACTTTTACTTATGCAAACACATCAACTAAGGATGGCTTACCCTCTTCCCACAAACTAACTCAACTCAATTATTCTAATATGGTGTGTGTATATGCTTAGATAGTTTTGTTACCAGTTACCCAACCAAGATCTTCTCTTGAGTGACACTTCCCCTCCACTTGGAGGAATTGAACATATACCTACAACCACTAACACATGTGCATGATAGTCAATTGTTCATAACATATGCAGTATAAATAAAACATCTCCAATGTTAGAATATCAATTCAATAACCATCCATTCACATAGATGCAATACTTTTCCATGAGATAATATCAAGTGAGATAATGTTCACATATAATACATTGATAACAAAGTACATGCACAATTTATTCATCTCCAAAATTCACATTACCTTCATATTTACCCTACATAGTAATTACTCAATTGGGGTGTAACATACCCCCCCCCTTGAGAATTATCATCCCCGATTTTTTTATGTAGCAACATAAAACACAAACAAAAACTAACATATTGTTTCAAGCATTCTCAAAAGCATCAAGAATATGAGGAAACTTTTGTTGAATTTTAGCATAGTTCTCCCAAGTAACTGAGTCTTTTGTATATTGGTCCCACTGGACTTGCATTGAAAGAATTCGTTTTTATGCAAGCAAAGCTTACATGTTCCGAGCACCTTTACTAGCTCGAGAGTTACTACCCCAGGGTCCCGTACCTGTAAAGCAGTCCAATCAATCACATGATTATCACTTGGTATATACTTTTTGAGGTAGGACACATGGAAGACATTATGGATTCTAGCAAGACCTCGTGGCAACATGATTTGATAAGCTACTAGATTCACTTCCTCTAGAATCTCAAAAGTTCCTACATAACGTGGGGCTAACTTAGAAGACTTTCCAAATTTAATGGAGCTCTTGTGAGGTTTCACTCTCAACAACACTTTGTCACCTACTGCAAAATTGCGGGGCACTCTTTTGGCATCAGCATAGCTTTTCTGCCAATCAATAGGTTTAGCCAACCTTTGCTTAACAATCTTAACTTGCTCCTCCATTTCTACCAACATCTCTGGCCGAAGACTCACTCTATCCTCAAGTATATCCCAACTTATAGGAATTCAAAACTTTTGACCATACAATGCTTCGAAAGGAGTCATCTTTCTTGCAGAGTGATAAGAATTGTGATAGGAAAATTCTACTAAGGGCAAGTAATCTTCCAACTTGTAGTGTTGATCCATGCAATACATCCTAAGTAGGTCTTCCAATACTTGATTCACCCTTTTCGTTTGCCCATCCATTTTTGGATGATATGCTGAGCTAATATTCAATTGAGTCCCAAGTGCATAAAACAAAGTTTTCCAAAACCTAGAAGTGACTTGTGCATCCTTATCTGAGACAATCTTCTCAGGAATCCCATGCAACCTAAACACTTTTTGCACAAACTTCCTTGCTATGATAGGTGCTCCATCAGTTAGATTCCTAGGTATAAAATATGCTACTTTGGTAAGCTTATCTATAACCACAAGAATGGCATTATGCTTATTTCTTGACATAGGCAATCCTTGCACAAAGTCCATACTTATGACTTTCCACTTCCTCTCTAGTATATCGTGTGGGTATAACAAGCCTCCAGGATGATGATGCTCTGCTTTCACCATTTGACACTTAAGACACCTAGCCACAAATCTAGTAGCATCGCCTTTCATCCCTTTCCAAAAATATAACAGTTTCACATCTGCCATCTTTTTTGTCACTCTAGGATGTCCAAAGTACGATGCTTCATGTACTTCCTTCCATACTATATTTCTTAACTCTTCTACGTTTGGTACATACATTCTACCCTTATATCTAAGTAATCCATTAGGTTCAAAACGAAAACCTTCACACCTAGAATCTTGTGGATTGCTAGTGAGTGCTTGCTTGAATTGTAAGTAGTACTCATCCTCTTTGCATCTCTACAATACTTGCCCTTTAAATTCAATTTGAATCATCACTATTGAAGCAATATGACATCTTCGACTCAAAGCGTCGACAACTTGATTTTCCTTCCCTTTTATATAATTGATATTGAAGTCATAATCAACTATCAAATTTAACCATCTTCTCTATCTAGCATTCAGATTAGGTTGAGTGAAAAGGTCCTTTAACCCATTATGATCAGTTTTCATCTCAAAGGGTTTTCCTAACAAGTAATTCCTCCAAATTTGCAATGCGTGAACCACAACTTCTAATTCTAAATCATGTGATGCATAATTCATCTCATAAGGTTTCAGCTTCCTAGATTCATAAGCAATTACTTTCCCATCTTGCATTAACACACTTCCTAACCCTTCCCCACATGCATCTGTGACAACTGTAAAGTTACCCTTAGGATCTGGTACTTTTAAGATTGGTGCGGTGGTTAACTTCTCTTTGAGTATGTCGAAAGATTCTTGACACTTTTTAGTCCACTCAAATTTCTTTCCTTTCTTTTACAAAGAAGTAATTGGAAAAGCGTTCTTAGAGAAGGTTACAAAAAAATTCCTATAATACACTACTAGACCCATGAAAATTCTTACCTTTGACACATTCTTAAGTACAGGCCACTCAAGTATTGCCTTGATCTTTGTTGGATCTACAAAAATTCCATTTGTTGAGATCACATGACCTAAATAATGTACCCTTTTTTGGAAGAATGTACACTTAGAGAGTTTACCATACAACTTATGTTCTCTTAAACGTTTTAGGACCATTTCTAAATGCTTGCAATGTTCCTCCTCATTTCTAGAATAAATCAAGATATCATATAAAAAAAACTAATACAAATTTGTCTAGGCGATCCCTAAATACACTATTCATTAGCTTCATAAATGTTGCAAATGCATTTGTTAAACCAAAGGGTAAAACAGTGAAATCATAGTGTCCATATCTGGTTCTAAATGCGGTTTTAAAGATATCTTCATCCTTAATCCTCAATTGGCAATATCTAGATCTCAGATCTATTTTAGAGAATATGACGACTCCCCTCATTTGATCAAAAATATCATTTATGCATGGCAATGAATACTTGTTCTTAACTATAGCTTTGTTAAGCATACGATAGTCGATGCATAAACGCAAAGTACCATCCTTCTTTTTAACAAAGATGATCGGCACTCCCCAAGGCGAAACACTTGGTCTTATCAATCCTTTAGAGAATAATTCATCCAATTATGCCTTATGTGATGAGCCCTGCTGGCTCTCAGCTCAAAACCCTTGTTTCTTAAGTCTTAATATGTTTTTTTAAAGTTTTTTAGAGAATTCTTAGTAGACAGAAGAGAAGGGGCGCAGCATATTTTTGCTTATAAAATGAAATTTAAAGCAAAAACTCACAAATTGGAATTACAGAAGCTGTTATTATATTGAAACAATTAGAATATGCATAACAGACATACCCGAGAATCTCCAGATATTTTAAATAAAGAAATGGCCAGATCTACAGCTGGAAATGGTGAAATCAAGCATGCAAGTACGCCATGACTCCAGAAGTGGATTCTCCTGCTCTGCAACTGGTCACAATGCTCTGAAAGGACAAGGCGCCAATGATAGAAGCTGAAACCCTCACAAAAAGAAGGCGTTTCTCTTAATTACTTCACACGCCTTTCTCAAGGCACAAAACCCAAGGCAGGCCGTACAGCCATGAAAGGAAGAAATAGAATCTCTGAAGGACGTCTCTGTAGCTGTGGAAAAGGCGCCACCAGTAGGAACCCTCAAGTTATTGCAAAAGAACAAACAACTGTAAATATGAAACCTCTGTCTGCAACTGTAGAACCTCTGTGTGAAGCCCTCAACTGTACTGATTCAGTTGATCTTTCACAGCCTCAAAAGTACTCAACACTGAAGAGTTTTCCGTTCTCCAATGGACAAAATGATCAAACCCTGGTCACAGGAGAATGCTCAGAAGAAAAATGCACAAGGCAATTCGAAATAGTCAAAAGTTAAGTTTCTATTGCCAAAAATGCCCTTTTATGCAAAGGCACGCATTCCAAGAAAGTATGCCACTTTTGGGATATTAAAATCTTTTAAAATAATATTTAATTCATCTCAATAGTTTATGAATTAAATACTTGGCGCACTTTATTCATTTAAGTGATTTAAAATATTAAATCACTTTTAGAGAATATTTAAGTGATTTAAAAATATAAAGTCAATTTGACTTTATAATTAAATATTAAATCAATTAATATTTAAATCACAAAACCCATAACTCACTCAAAACACCATATAATCCTGTGCCGTCGAAGCGATCGACTCCTGCACGCCAACGCCTACTGTGAACCCATCCGGGGCTGAACTGAGAACGACAAAACTCATCAAATAATGCCACTGATAACCCAACCTGTTAGCCTAAGAGTCTGAGAAATAAGCTAACCACCATCAAACATGATCATGCCGAAAAAGGGGACATTACAGTCCGCCCTCTCGGAAATTGCTTGTCCGCAAGCAATCTCAACAGCAAAGAATCATCCACTCCACCAGGATCCCAAGGATAGTGCCGTGAAATGTCCCTACTGTCATCAACTGTCTCCTGTAACTCCCAAATCTGATCAACTGGATCATCGTGTTGTACCTTGTCAATCTCAACACCATCTGTCATAGGAGAGAGGAACTCATAAGAAAGCAAGTCAAACTGCTGACAAAACATGCTCCCTAAGACTGCACGAGATAGGCTATCATCCCACATGTCTAACACGTGCATACTAGAATTGTGCATCCGAAACAGATCATGTACATGATGACTGAGAAAGAAACTGTGTAGACTCCTGACCATGTACACACTGGGAATCTCCTCAACGAGCTCTGTCTGAAATCCCGATGCACTAACGAAATCTCTGATACTATGATCAAAGCTCACCCTTAAACCAAGGTCAAGAGTAGAATCAACATCCACCTCAAAGAGCGGATTATCACAAGAAGATGTAGCATCCGCCTCATTTTTTGATTCTTCTCCATCAGTATCATAGATTGGAGCTTGCTGATCATAAAAGTCATAACTGTACTGAGGAGAGGAAAATCCCTCTTGAATCACTTTCTGTTCTCCATCCAAATCTACACTATAGCATGAAGTTGAATCTGCATCACTCACCTCATAATCAGCAACATCATGTGTGTTGTCATCAACCTCTAAGGTATTGCTGCTATGTACCTCATAGGATGTCTTGACTGGCAAGGTAGAAGCTGCTGTTATGACAATATCCTCACACACCTCTGTTGCCAAAGTCACTGAAAGTCCATCCATAGCATGCTCACCTCTTACATGTTCTTCTCTTGGAAGAATTAGAGATCTAAGGTGCGACTCCCTTTGTTTCTTTGCTTGATCTAGCTGGCTGCAGCGTTCCTTGACCTCTTGCAAACGCTGTTTTGCTTGAGCAGCCAACATCTTTGCCTTCTTAGCCCTTTGTAGCCACCCATCACACAAAACTTGAGTTTTGTTCACATCAATGTCTGATATATAAAATCAGACTGTTTGTGACTTGAATCCACCAAACATTCTTCAAGCTCAACATGCAAAACTTCAATGCTAATGTTAGGAGATTCCATAACATGACCATCTTTATGTACTTTATTTGCAACCTCATGATTTTGTGGAAGTAATGGACTGCTGTTCATAAAATCAGAATTGATCTCAAGGCTGATATCATCTCCGTTAGTGCTGATAATATCTTCCTGGGGTTCAACAAAACCACTATCATGGTGTAAAACTTTCTCTTCAATAGTAGTTGTCTCAAAAGATGTTGTAGAAGCCATATTTCTGTACACTTCTTCTTTCATAGTAATTGATGAAGCATCACAAGGAACCTTATCTTCATGTGGCTGTTCTAAGGCAACTGGTTTGTCTTCATACAACACTTGCTCATCCTGAAGTGTCCTGTGCCCAACATCTACTTCTATGTAAGTCTGATTTTTGTCCTCCATAAGATCAGCTGTATGCTGGTCACTAACTGCTGATTGATCCCTTTTTAACCCCAACACATCAAGGAAACTCAATTTCTTTTTGTTTTGTGATGAGCTTTGTCTTGAAATGGAGTCTTCAGACTGCTGCAAGCTACGAGCTAATCTTTGTTGTGATGGCATAGGTTTCTGCTGAATATTATTTGAAATGCTCTCTACATTTTTCTACTCACATGTCTTTGATTTGCTTCGTTGCTTATTATAAACCATCCGATGCTCCATATATTGTTCGAAGTCTAGGTGATCTTTTATCTTATCTGGAGATGCTATATATTCCTCATAAGCAACCATTACTTCATCAACAAATTTAGAAGCCATGATAACCACTTTGTTGTTCAACCCCTGTGTGAACAGTACCTGTCAAATTTGTCCTGGTGTGACCGCATAATTTTCTCTAACCCCACAAGCTGGCAGGATCAAAGCTCTGATGCCACTGTGATGAGCCCTGCTGGCTCTCAGCTCAAAACCCTTGTTTCTTAAGTCTTAATATGTTTTTTTAAAGTTTTTTAGAGAATTCTTAGTAGACAGAAGAGAAGGGGCGCAGCATATTTTTGCTTATAAAATGAAATTTAAAGCAAAAACTCACAAATTGGAATTACAGAAGCTGTTATTATATTGAAACAATTAGAATATGCATAACAGACATACCCGAGAATCTCCAGATATTTTAAATAAAGAAATGGCCAGATCTACAGCTGGAAATGGTGAAATCAAGCATGCAAGTACGCCATGACTCCAGAAGTGGATTCTCCTGCTCTGCAACTGGTCACAATGCTCTGAAAGGACAAGGCGCCAATGATAGAAGCTGAAACCCTCACAAAAAGAAGGCGTTTCTCTTAATTACTTCACACGCCTTTCTCAAGGCACAAAACCCAAGGCAGGCCGTACGGCCATGAAAGGAAGAAATAGAATCTCTGAAGGACGTCTCTGTAGCTGTGGAAAAGGCGCCACCAGTAGGAACCCTCAAGTTATTGCAAAAGAACAAACAACTGTAAATATGAAACCTCTGTCTGCAACTGTAGAACCTCTGTGTGAAGCCCTCAACTGTACTGATTCAGTTGATCTTTCACAGCCTCAAAAGTACTCAACACTGAAGAGTTTTCCGTTCTCCAATGGACAAAATGATCAAACCCTGGTCACAGGAGAATGCTCAGAAGAAAAATGCACAAGGCAATTCGAAATAGTCAAAAGTTAAGTTTCTATTGCCAAAAATGCCCTTTTATGCAAAGGCACGCATTCCAAGAAAATACGCCACTTTTGGGATATTAAAATCTTTTAAATAATATTTAATTCATCTCAATAGTTATGAATTAAATACTTGGGGCACTTTATTCATTTAAGTGATTTAAAATATTAAATCACTTTTAGAGAATATTTAAGTGATTTAAAAATATAAAGTCAATTTGACTTTATAATTAAATATTAAATCAATTAATATTTAAATCACTTAAAAACCCATAACTCACTCAAAACACCATATAATCCTGTGCCGTCAGAAGCGATCGACTCCTGCACTGCCAACGCCTACTGTGAACCAGTCACTGGGCTCTGAACTGAGAACGACAAAACTCATCAAATAATGCCACTGACCCTCTAACCCAACCTGTTAGCCTACGAGAGTCTGAGAAATAAGCTAACCACCATCAAACATGATCATGCCGAAAAAGGGGACATTACACCTTAAGTTCCATAAGTTCAGTGGTTTTCATCCTATAGGGTACCTTGGAAATAGGTTCTAACCCTGGAACTATATCTATAGAGAAGTCAAATATTCTTTTTGATGGCAGTCCTACTAACACATTTGGAAACACATCCAAATTTTTTCTCAATATTAGATACTTCTCCATATCTGACTTTCCAGTTTCATCTATTTCACCATCTTCTAACTCTTGAAAAATCTGGAACTCCAAATCCTCAATATCCTTTTCAAGTTCTTATATCTTTACAGCAAATAGTTTACACTCTTTCTTCTTAGCTCTTAATAGTTGCATTGTCGCGATTTGACGAAACTTGACCTCTCTAGGTATCCCTTGAAATTTTACTTGATTTCCAAAATCATCTAGGCATTCTATAATTTTAGCATGGAAATCTACATTAGCCCTATCTCTCCACAACCAATTCATACCTAGGATAACATCATATGATCCTAGAGGTGCGACATATAGGTTTACTTCCGTAGAAAAACTAGGTAGTTCTGTCTTAACCTCGAATAGACATTGATCACGTTGGAGTATGGACAGACACTGAGAGGGGGGGGGGTTGAATTAGTGTCTGATAGACAGACCTAAAATTTTAAACCTTTTACACTTTGAAAAAAACTTTTAGGTTCAGATATCCTTTCTATTGACAACAGAGCAGAGTAATCACTTTGAGAGCATTCATGAAAAGAGGTAAGCAAAGATATGACAACATTAATTCAGTTCATTTAGATAACTTGTGTGAGATATCTTGTATTTACAAAAGATGTGAATGACATTGTTTAACAATCAGAGCATGATAACAAAATAGGTGCAACTCATAAAGCCATGTACATGAAGACCAACATCTTTGAATCACTTTAAGACCACCAAATTTTAATGCAGCTTTATGTGACACTACAACAACTATGCAATTGAATGACATATGATAAGCATTGAAACAACAAAGAGCTTTATTACATTATGACAGATTGAAACATAACAATCTTGAACTGTGAGTCAATGAATGACATGTAATGTGATGGACTAAATGCTTTACATCACAACGTGCAAAGCATGTTTGGTTAAACATAACTTTTAAACCAGTTTGCAACATATGACCATGAAAGTACTTGTAACAGTAGAATACTGCATAAATAACAACTAATAAAAAACATTAATGCATCTGATAACTTATGAAAGTCAGATAAACATGAAAAACAATCACACAAAGACTAATCACATAACACATTATATGTCCCGAGTGGAAAACCCTCTTGGGGAATAAAAACCACTCAAAACTTTTTCTCCTTATTCACTTAGAACACCAACTCTACAAAGTTCAGGAGCACCAACTCCACACAAACCAGAAGCACCAAATTCCAAAGTTACAAGAGCACCAACTCCTCCACTTTTTAGGAGCACCAACTCCTCTACATTTCAAGAGCACCCAATCCACAAAGTACAATGAATAAACAATTATAGTATATTATTAAAACCCTAGAAGTGCAAATGCAGTCCTAGAATCTCAACAATAGACCATAAGGATTTTCAATCAATGAGCACATTGAAGAGTGTTGTATGAGAATGACAACATCTTCCCAAATACAATAATCTGAGTAACAATATAAATATTTTCAATGCAATACAACTTCTGGACTGAACATCATTTTCTTTTTCCTTTCTTGCAGATCAACTCATAAAATGCCACAAAAATCCTTCTTAAATAAAATGCATAAGCATCTTTGCATATAGTTTTTGTAACTGTAAGAACCATCTCTAGTTAGGGTTTAAAAAGAACTATAACCGTAAAACAATTCTTTTAAACAAACCCTTTAAAAAAAATTAGATACAGCCCATAGATCTTCTTTTCCTTTTCTCATTTTTAAACAAACTCTTAATCCATGATAACAAAATCACTTCATTATCCGATAAGATTTTCTTAATCTCAAATGTAGATCATTTAACCAAAGTAAACACACTTTTTAGCTTCAAGAAGCATTAACTACCTTTACGTACTTTCTTAAAAAACAATAGAAGTAATACCTGATCATGCAATGAAGAAATCAAACAAATACCAGACAAAGATCAATGGAGTCAATCACAACTGCCCAGTTGAAGAAGCCATTGTCACTTTCTTAACAACTACCAACTCTTGCTGGCTCGTAGTCTGCTATCCATGCTTGTAACTAACTCATCTAACTCCTCAAGTGTCGGCCAAGAAGAATATATTTACAACCGTGAACACAATATTCTCATGGTGGCTAGGGTTCCAAACCCTTCAACAATAATATTGCCCTAAATTTATTTCTTTCAAGTCTATCGAGGACTTTATCAAACATAATGATGTTTTGAAGTCTGAAGCAAATCAAACACAATGATTAATAAACCATTATTATGTTTTTAAATCCCATGATAATTCTTCAGCCATGTATGCTGACAAAATCATTCCAACCATTCACTGCCAATGCCAAGTCACAATAAGTGAAATGAAGTCACATGAGTGTTGAGTCCCAAAAAGTACGATTTAGACTCAAAACATTAATCAACAATATTGATCCTTAATATCATTGCCAATTTTTTTAAAAAAGTCTATTCCATTGAAATCCACCCCATGCCTTTATCACATGCTTCGATACTCAATAGGAGTATAAAGTAAACAAATTTGTTTTACAAAAAATGTCGATGGTGTAAACACCTTTCCATTGTTCATGCCAATAAAAGTCAATAATAAACCAAGACTCTTATAACCACAACAAATACCAATATAATGTGATCAAATATCAACCAATAATAATGTTGCTCAAATACAAAATACCATGCAAGTTGATCACAATGTAGCTATGTTTAGTATTCAACATTGCAAAGTGACTTGGATAATGTCACTTGTATATTTTTTAAGATGACCAAGCAAGATTCCAAAAACAAGCTGTCAAAAACCTTGTAACATTGTATGCTTTACCATGTATCAAATGTTGACACCCTATGTGTCTTGAAGACAACAAATAATCTTGTATGTTTTGTGCAAACATAAGATGTGTAAATATCATTTGATTTGTCTGCCCAGATGAAAATGCAGCCATATAAAAACAAATGTATACCTCAAATATATTTGCCAGTATGTGTAAATCATTGTGCATAGTTTCTAAGATACTTGTTCAATAAGAAAATGTCATCATGTATACCATGTCAAACCTCAACTACCATATACCTGATCTATGATTTGAAATCATGAAAAAGATAAATCTGACTTGTAGCACCTTGTTAAAAAAAATGATAGCAATATTAGTAACCAACATGTATCAAAAACTGAAACATGGAAATCTGAAACTTGTAATTGCGTGCCATGAACCATGTGTAAAGACCATGTAAATCAACTGTAATCATCGTGTATCAAAATAAAACAAAAACTGAAACATGAAAATCTGAAACTTGTAATTGCATGCCATGAATCGTGTAAAGACCATGTAAATCTACTATAATCATCGTGTATAAAAACAAGTTGAGAATGCACCCTATCAACATCCACCGAGCATATCATCACATTCATATCAACAAACCACTTTTGACATCAAGGACACACCAAAAAAAACTAAGAGCCAACAGATCCAACTTTGCTCTTGTCTGGTTTGCATACTCTACATCCCAAGACATTGCCATGTATCCAACCTTCCTAGATAATTGCTTAGCTACTCTAGGTGAAATGAAATTCTCAGTTGCACCAATATCAATAAGAACATAAATAGGTAAGCCAAATAAAATACACAGTGTTTCAACCAGAGTTACTTGGTACTCTGCCTAACGATCATCCACAACTGCAT
>VDFB02072415.1:309751-324182 GCA_007258455.2 Sequoia sempervirens
AACTGTAGGTTTCTCTTGGCCAAGCAAAACCCAGTTTAGGAAGTCTGTCTACTTTAGTAGCCACCATTGTTACTGTTCATTCGTAGCTTAGGATTAGAATAGCTTTCTTAACCCTTCTCCTTTTGCTGTTTCTTTTAATCCTTGGTTAGAGTAGGACCCAAAGCATCACCATGAAGCTAAATCAGATGAATTTGATGAGTTTCAACTTGCTTTTTTGAGTGGACAACCAATGTTCATTCACTTCCAGCACTTTGAAACTCCATTTCAAGATCCAACTTCCATGCTTTATAACCCATCCGTAAGACCACCTTGTGATTCCAACAAATCACATCAAACTACTGAGGTATCTAAGCACTGTCAAGACCTGACATCCGAGAGACCTTGGGATAGTGTTCTGCAACCTGATTGTGGAAGATTGTCTTTCAAGAGAGGTAGTGCACCTACACATTACCTTTGTTGAAAAGTGCATAAAAACACCATCAACAGAAGGTTGGTCTATAATGGTTGCTCGTAAAGCCAAGAACTCTAGCACTTCTAAAGCCCCCCTAAGCCTATAGACCTAGGGGCTTCAACTTTGATTGTTTCAAAACCCTCTGACACTAGACTACCAAATGTGGCAACATTTTCTAAATCTTTGCTAGCGACCTCTGCTATTTCTCTACCACTAGCTATCACTACCCAACATCCTTCCCTTCATCTTATAGAGAAAAGGTCCTAAAGCCCATCTAGGTGATTGGAGAATGACGAATATGTGCCTAGGCAATGATAGTTGGTGCATATCACTTCCAAATTGGGATCTTTAAGGCATCTAATTCAATGTTATAGAATAATTATTTTTCTCTCAAGGAGTTGGATAACAAGGAGATGCCTCTCGACACTCATTAAATGAATTACAGTTCTTGAAATATGTGAGGTATCATAGACCTACCACAAAAATACTATGTTCATGATGTTTGTTTGCAATTTATAGGTTTAAACATTATTTGCCTTCAGCAGGTTAAAGTGTCAAGTTTTTTAATTTTTGTAGCTTGTCATGTTATTTAGCCTTCTAGCCATTTTCTTTGGAGCAACCATGAAGTTGGTTGTGGTTTTTTCACCTTTCTCTCTCCCACATGACATTAGCTACTAGTTGATCATGGATGTGACCTTGAATATGCACTATGGGCTCTTTTCAATGTTAATAATCATTCCTTTGGGATTATTAATGTTTATGTCCCCAAGGAGACATCAAGAGATCTTCCCTATAGAGATGGATTTCCAATTTAATGTTTGCCACTAGTTGGGTTTTGAGCAGGGATTAAAATATGACCAAGATGGCTTATGATAAATGTGGAGCCTTGCATATGCATTGGACAAATGACAAAAGAGAGGCTTGGCTTTTTATGAATAATAAATTGGGTCTTTTCAAACCCAATGTTGGTCACCACCAAGATCATACGACATGGTACACATGGATCAATTTGAGATCCAAACTTGATAGGGTCTTAAAGTGGCTCTATTACATCCCAATTGAGTAATTACTATTTACTATTACTAGTTATGTAGGGTAAATATGAAGGTAATGTGAATTATGGAGATGAATAAATTGTGTTTGTACTTTGTTCTCAATGTGTTATATGTGAGTGTTATCTCATTTGATGTTATCTCATGGAAAAGTATTGCATCTATGTGAATGGATGGTTATTGAATTGATATTCTAACTTTGGAGATGTTTTACGTATACTGCATATGTTACAAACAATTGATTGGTGTGCACACATGTGTTAGTAGTTGTAGGTATATGTTCAATTCCTCCAGACAGAGGGGAAGTATCCCTCAAGAGAATATCTTGGTCGGGTAACTAGTAACAAAACTATTTGAGCATATACACACACAACAGTAGAATAATTGAGTTGAGTTAGTTTGTGGGAAGAGTGTAAGTCATCCTTAGTTGATATGTTTGCATAAGTAAAAGTCTTGATAACGACTAAAATGCATTATTAGGTGATGTTTATCTATTTGGGCTTTAGAGTTCTTTCTTGCACTATTATGATTATGTTGATAAGAACGTACATAGAGTATGTGTATATATATAAACGTATATGTCAATGGGATCTAACGACATGTATATGCACATGTATAGATGTACCACACGTAAATGTTTATCAATACAATGGTAATTGTGAATAACTATATGTGAATCGAATGTGAACATATTATATATATATATATATATACACATATCCATATTTATATATGGATCGATACACACATACATCAAGCGAATGGACATGCGCATACCTAATGTATCGATATAGGTATACATAATGCATATATGTGTGCGCTACATATATATGTGTGTGTGTGTATGTATATACATATATATATAATATACATATACACATACACACATACATATACATAGATATGTATGCATATATACAGATTACAGCATGTATATGCATATTATACATATGCATATGCATATGCATATGTATATGTATATGTATATGTTATATATGTATATGTATATATATATATATCTATATATATATGTATATATATATATCTATATATATATATATATGTATATATATATATCTATACATATATATGTATATATGTATATATATATATATGTATATGTATATGTATACAATCGATATATTGTGTTTATTATGTGAATACTATCTTTCTTATACTTATTTGTATATCAAATATATACTTGCTTGATGGCGAAAGGTATATATATAAATATATATTAACATATATATATGAATATACATATACATATATACACATATATATTAGTATTAGTATATATATGTAGTATTAGATATATTAATATATATTTAATATATTAACCATTGCTTGGGAATCAATTATCATTTACCATAATAGAGGCTAATTATAAGTTGCTTATGACTGTGCTTTGAGAAGCCGAGTTTTACTATTGCTTCCACGCTTTATGGAACACTATATTTCATTATAGCTTGTTGCATTATGTCAATGCATGGTGTAGACTTAGTCGACACCTATGGTAAGAACATCTTTGACTTGGTAAAACTTAAAGTGCCATGTCTTTGAGCTTGAACCAACATTTGTTAAGCTGTGAGTTATTGGTCGACAACTTTGTCATAATGAATAAATATCTGAAATTTACTCACCCAAACTAAGTTGATGAAAGCATGGTGTCGCAAATTGGTTATTGACTGTTTCTAATTGAATGGAAACTGCGCCAACTTTGAGAATAGTGTGGAAGCTTTGGTGCCCCCTTTGATTCCTTATACCTGTAGATGTCTATTGTTGGAGATAATTTGAATTATCCATATGTGAATTTGAATAAGTCTATAGTTGTTGTTGATCAAGCAAGGTCGATCTGTAGATGTTTTTACTAAGTATGAGCTTACATATTCACTGCCTTTTTGTTGTGATTTATTTGTTGCTATGCATGCCTGCTGCTGTTAGAACTAATGCCTAAACTATAGGCTGAGTATTTACTAAATAGTTTTATAAATAGTGGTCCTTGATCACTTGGTGAGGATGCATATATTGCTGCAAGTTTTTACTCTGCATTTTATCAATTTTATTTGTGTGTGAGAGAGAGAAGATTCTATCATATTGAGAGATTTGTTGTTTGAGATAAGTATTCCATCAACTTGAGTATTAGAAGTTTATTGTGACGTCTCTTGAGAAGCTATAATCAGTCTAGCTATATTCTCCTTTGTTATTTTATTTATGAAAGATTGTTCTCTATGAATGTTTGAATTGTCTTTTATGAGAACTTGCATTTAGGGAAACTAGAATAGCTTTAAAAAGGAAATAGAAGTTGTTATACTATTTTATGATGTGCTTGTATGTACTCCATAATAGGAGATTGATGTTTATCATAGGTATTATATACTAGATATGATTGAACATGAGTGGCATATGTGTTACTCTTAGCTAAGTGAATGATTTGACTAGAATAGCTTGTGTTTTCTCCTAGGATTGTTTATCCTGTATGGGAAGGAGCTTGTGTATTTACTTGTTAAGTAGGTTTATTCCAAGTATGTTAAAATGGTGATAGGTTATCTCTGGGATGATAGATTATCCATTGAAGGAAATACCTATGCGTAGTTTAAGATGACCCTAAGTCAAATCATCCCTAAGTAGTGTATGTGATAGATGACCTTCGTTCGAAGTATTGAATGAGAACACTTTGGCCAAAGTAGTGTGACAGCCTCTGGCTCCACTATCAATTCACCATGATCCAATATTACATGCTAGTTCCAAATTGTGGGATTACAAGTTCTAGTTATGTAGGACACAACACTATGTTCAGTTGGTTTTATTTGGTTACTCTACCAATCTCTTTGTTGAAGGGAAGGGCCATCTATTAAAGGATAGATGTGTAGGGGATCACATTAAGATTTTTTGGTTGGCAGAAAAAGTGCTTGAGTGATGCTTCTCCTCCATAGCAGGTGACAGAAGAACCAAGATTTGAAAAGAAGGATCCTGGACCATCTATAAGCTATTTATTTCAAAGCTTGTTGAGCTATGTTCGTAAATGTATGTAATCTTGTATGATTGTAACTTGTGAATTACTGTAATGAAATGGAATCCTTATTGTATTATGTTATGGCATTTTTTCCGTATATTCTCAATAAAGAAGAGAATTTTTTTTATTTTAATGGCTTGTTACATAGTTTATTTACTTGCAAAGTGAAAACTTAGGAATTTTTACCTCAGTGAAGGGTTAGTTTGTTACATGTGGTATCAAAGCTACCAGGTTTAGCTTTAGAACCTACGAGCTCATCATTCTTTTTGTCCAATGTTATCTAATGTTTGGAAATTCTTGTGCCAAGATGGTGCATCTCAAATTAACAGCTCAAAAGTCAGTAATAAAAAATGAGCGCTATCTCAAGGCTAAGAAGGAAAGAGAAGCCATCGTTAGAACAATAGAGGGTACCAACTATGAAAATGGCATCTGGTTGAGTGACACTAAAACCTTTAGTCACACACACTCTCGGATCAATGATGTGAAGAGAAAGATGAAGATGGAGACTATGTACAACTACCTACTGACCATCTCACTAGAGAAGTCTAAGTCATTACCACTTTCCAGGGATATGCCCTCAGAAGAAAGTGTCAGTCTGGAAATTATCTTTAGGGACCCTAGAGCTCTTCCATTGGTAGAAGTAATTGTAATTTCCTCAAGTAATGAGTTTGAGGGATATGTACCTCGAGATCAACCAATGTGAAATGGTCTCATGAACAAATGTCTATGAAAAAGGGTAGACTATATTGTTGATGAACACCATATTGACATTGCACTTGTAACTATGTATCGATGACAAATCTAAAGGCTATTATCCTTTATGGGATAGGTACGAACAAATGAGGGATGAACAAAAAGATAGATGTGCAACAATCTCAATCTATAGGTTATACTCCCTTAAGTTATGTGTCAGAGAGTGAATTGAGGGATACTCTCCACTCGACTATCTGAATAGTCACTCCATGTAATCAAAGGGATATTGAAATCCTTATGAAATGAATAAAATTATATGTTTATCAAAAAGTGTGTCTTAATCTTATGTGGAATTCTTTATGTGCATATGAATGCCATTTTTAATCATTTTCCATAAGATAGTTGATAACATAATTTAGTCTAACATGGATAAACATTTAGGTAAAAACCAATCTCATAAAGATGGTGAGGACATGAACTAATCCTAGCGGAAGCCAAGAGGTTGGACAAGGACCCGTTGGAGTTGAGGCTAGGCTTGACCAAATCTTGGCAAGGTTGGCTAACCTTGAGCAAGAAAGAGTTAAGTATAGGATAGAGATTGAAGTTCCCAATTAATGAGCATGAGGGAGAAAACTCTTCTCATGGATGTGATGAAACCCATGATCACAAGAGGAAAAAATAACCTACATCATCTGAAGAAAGGAATAAGAAGCTCGTGGCTTCTGAACTTTCCAAGGACATGAAGAAGATTATCCCACCCAAGTTTGATGGAAGTGCTAGAAGAGATGAGGCTGAGGTGTGGCTTGTCCAAATGGAAAAGTATTTTGAAATATGAAACTATGATAAGGTTACTAAAGTTGTGTGGGGTGCATATCAGTTAGCAGAAGAAGCCTCTAACTAGTGGATGAACAAAAAGTTGGAACTCAATATTAACTCATGGAAGCTTACATGGGGAGAATTCATGGATATTTTTCATAAGAGATGGTTGCCACAACTCTACTATGACCAAAAACTCTTGGATTTCCAAGGTTTGAGACAAGGTAATATGAAGATCAACGAGTATTGGGAGAAGTTTACCCGACTTCTGCGCTATGTTCCCATATATCACAAGGATGAGCACTTCCACATTAGAAATTTTAAATTATGGGACTTAACAGTCAGATCAGAGGATAAGTGGATATGCATGGTCCAACAACAATGGATCTTGTATATGAGAAAGCAATTAAACAAGAGAAAAATCTCAAGGCTAACTCCACTGTCAAGAAAGTAGAGAGCATAAGAGGGTTGTGGAGGTTCCTGACAAGCCAGTTCCAAAGAAGGTGGAATCTATGCAAAATGTTCCAAGACAAAAGGGAAAAAGGTTCTGCAATTATGGAAAGGAGTGTAGAAGAGAGCGTAAAAGGAATTATTCTAGCATGGGTAATACCAACAAGGCTAATGAAAATGTCAACAAGTCTAGAGAACTCGCGGGAAAAAGAGGACTGACTATGGGATGTTTTATATGTAGAGGGGACCACTATGCTAATGAGTGTCCCAATAGAACTTTTGGATCATGACCATATGGTAATCCATTACCCACCCAACAAGTGATGTTTCAACAAAAGATACATGCAATTTTGGATGATCGTCAAGCAAAGTACCAAGTAACTCCAAGTTGAAACACCAGGTATTTTATTTGGCTTACCTATTTATGTTCTTATTGATATTGGTGCAACTGAGAATTTCATTTCACCTAGAGTATCTAAGCAATTATCTAGGAAGGTTGGATACATGGCAATGTCTTGGGATGTAGAGTATGCAAACCAAACAAGAGCAAAGGTGGATCAATGTCTATTTGAGGCTAGGATAGAACTACCTAGTTTTTCTACGGAAGTAAAACTATGTCACACCTCTAGGATCATATGATGTTATCCTAGGTATGAATTGGTTGTGGAGACATAGAGCTAAGGTATATTTCCATGCTAAAACTGTAGAATTCCTAGATGATTTTGGAAATCAAGTAAAATTTCAAGGGATACCTAGAGAGGTCAGAATTCGACAAATCATGACAATGCAACTATTAAGAGCTAAGAAGAAAGGGTGTAAACTCTTTGCTGTAAAGATAGAATAACTTGAAAAGGATATTGAGGATTTGGAGTTCCAGAGTTTTCAAGAGTTAGAATATGGTGAAATAGATGAAACTAGAAAGTCAGATATGGAGAAGTACCCAATATTGAGAAAATTTCTAGATGTGTTTCTAGATGAGTTACTAGGGTTACCACCAAAAAGAATATTTGACTTCTCTATAGATATAATTCTAGGGTCATAGCCTATTTCCAAGGTGCCCTATCAAATGAAAACCACTGAGCTTATGGAAGTTAAGGCACAATTGGATGAATTGTTGTCTAAAGGATTGATAAGACCAAGTGTTTCACCTTGGGGAGCACCAGCCATCTTTGTTAAAAAGAAGGATGGTACTTTTCATCTGTGCATCGACTATCATATGCTTAACAAAGCTACAGTTAAGAACAAGTATCCATTGCCACACAGATAATTTTTTTGATCAAATGAGGGGAGTTGTTGTATTCTCTAAAATAGATATGGGATCTAGATGTCACCAATTAAGGATTAAGGATGAAGATATCTTTAAAACCACATTCAAAACTGGATATGGACACTATGAGTTCACCATTTTACCCTTTAGTTTAACAAATGCACCTACAACATTTATGAACCTGATGAATGGTGTATTTAGGGATTTCCTAGACAAATTTGTATTAGTTTTTTTGGATGATATCCTGATTTATTCTAGAAATGAGGAGGAACATTGCAAGCATTTAGAAATGGTCCTACAATGTTTAAGAGAACATAAGTTGTATGGTAAACTCTCTAAGTGTACATTCTTCCAAAAAAGGGTACATTATTTAGGTCATGTGATCTCAACAAATGGAATTTTTGTAGATCCAACAAAGATCAAGGCAGTACTTGAGTGGCATGTACTTAAGAATGTGTCAAAGGTAAGAATTTTCATGGGTCTTGTAGTGTATTATAGGAATTTTTTTGTAAACTTCTCTAGGAACGCTTTTCCAATTACTTCTTTGTAAAAGAAAGGAAAGAAATTTGAGTGGACTAAAAAGTGTCAAGAATCTTTCGACATACTCAAAGAGAAGTTAACCACCGCACCAATCTTAAAAGTACCAGATCCTAAGGGTAACTTTACAGTTGTCACATATGCATGTGGGGAAGGGTTAGGAAGTGTGTTAATGCAAGATGGGAAAGTAATTGCTTATGAATCTAGGAAGCTGAAACCTTATGAGATGAATTATGCATCACATGATTTAGAATTAGAAGTTGTGGTTCACGCATTGCAAATTTGGAGGAATTACTTGTTAGGAAAACCCTTTGAGATGAAAACTGATCATAATGGGTTAAAGGACCTTTTCACTCAACCTAATCTGAATGCTAGATAGAGAAGATGGTTAAATTTGATAGTTGATTATGACTTCAATATCAATTATATAAAAGGGAAGGAAAATCAAGTTGTCGACGCTTTGAGTCGAAGATGTCATATTGCTTCAATAGTGATGATTCAAATTGAATTTAAAGGGCAAGTATTGTAGAGATGCAAAGAGGATGAGTACTACTTACAATTCAAGCAAGCACTCACTAGCAATCCACAAGATTCTAGGTGTGAAGGTTTTCGTTTTGAACCTAATGGATTACTTAGATATAAGGGTAGAATGTATGTACCAAACGTAGAAGAGTTAAGAAATATAGTATGGAAGGAAGTACATGAAGCATCGTACTTTGGACATCCTAGAGTGACAAAAAAGATGGCAGATGTGAAACTGTTATATTTTTGGAAAGGGATGAAAGGCGATGCTACTAGATTTGTGGCTAGGTGTCTTAAGTGTCAAATGGTGAAAGCAGAGCATCATCATCCTGGAGGCTTGTTATACCCACACGATATACTAGAGAGGAAGTGGAAAGTCATAAGTATGGACTTTGTGCAAGGATTGCCTATGTCAAGAAATAAGCATAATGCCATTCTTGTGGTTATAGATAAGCTTACCAAAGTAGCATATTTTATACCTAGGAATCTAACTGATGGAGCACCTATCATAGCAAGGAAGTTTGTGCAAAAAGTGTTTAGGTTGCATGGGATTCCTGAGAAGATTGTCTCAGATAAGGATGCACAAGTCACTTCTAGGTTTTGGAAAACTTTGTTTTCTACACTTGGGACTCAATTGAATATTAGCTCAGCATATCATCCAAAAATGGATGGGCAAACGAAAAGAGTGAATCAAGTATTGGAAGACCTACTTAGGATGTATTGCATGGATCAACACTACAAGTTGGAAGATTACTTGCCCTTAGTAGAATTTTCCTATCACAATTCTTATCACTCTGCAAGAAAGATGACTCCTTTTGAAGCATTGTATGGTCAAAAGTTTTGAATTCCTATAAGTTGGGATATACTTGAGGATAGAGTGAGTCTTCGGCCAGAGATGTTGGTAGAAATGGAGGAGCAAGTTAAGATTGTTAAGCAAAGGTTGGCTAAACCTATTGATTGGCAGAAAAGCTATGCTGATGCCAAAAGAGTGCCCCGCAATTTTGCAGTAGGTGACAAAGTGTTGTTGAGAGTGAAACCTCACAAGAGCTCCATTAAATTTGGAAAGTCTTCTAAGTTAGCCCCACGTTATGTAGGAACTTTTGAGATTCTAGAGGAAGTGAATCTAGTAGCTTATCAAATCATGTTGCCACGAGGTCTTGCTAGAATCCATAATGTCTTCCATGTGTCCTACCTCAAAAAGTATATACCAAGTGATAATCATGTGATTGATTGGACTGCTTTACAGGTACGGGACCCTGGGGTAGTAACTCTCGAGCTAGTAAAGGTGCTCGGAACATGTAAGCTTTGCTTGCATAAAAACGAATTCTTTCAATGCAAGTCCAGTGGGACCAATATACAAAAGACTCAGTTACTTGGGAGAACTATGCTAAAATTCAACAAAAGTTTCCTCATATTCTTGATGCTTTTGAGAATGCTTGAAACAATATGTTAGTTTTTGTTTGTGTTTTATGTTGCTACATAAAAAAATCGGGGATGATAATTCTCAAGGGGGGGGGTATGTTACACCCCAATTGAGTAATTACTATGTAGGGTAAATATGAAGGTAATGTGAATTTTGGAGATGAATAAATTGTGCATGTACTTTGTTATCAATGTATTATATGTGAACATTATCTCACTTGATATTATCTCATGGAAAAGTATTGCATCTATGTGAATGGATGGTTATTGAATTGATATTCTAACATTGGAGATGTTTTATTTATACTGCATATGTTATGAACAATTGACTATCATGCACATGTGTTAGTGGTTGTAGGTATATGTTCAATTCCTCCAAGTGGAGGGGAAGTGTCACTCAAGAGAAGATCTTGGTTGGGTAACTGGTAACAAAACTATCTAAGCATATACACACACCATATTAGAATAATTGAGTTGAGTTAGTTTGTGGGAAGAGGGTAAGCCATCCTTAGTTGATGTGTTTGCATAAGTAAAAGTCTTGATACTATTGAAATGCATCATTGGGTGTTGTTTATCTATTTGGGCTTTAGAGTTCTTTCTTGCACTATTATGATTATGTTGATAAGAAGAACATACATAGAGTATGTGTATATATATATGCACATATATGTCATTGGGATCTAACGACATATATATGCACATGTATAGATGTACCACACGTAAACATTTATCAATACAATGGTAATTGTGAATAACTATATGTGAATTGAATGTGAACATGTATATATATGTGTGTGTAGTATATACACATATCCATATGTATATATGTATCGATATGCACATACGTTGGTGAATGGACATGCCCATGCGAATGTATCGATATAGGTATACATACGTATACATGTATATAGAGGCATATACTTATATACATATATATATATATACAATTGATATATTATGTTTATTATGTGAATACTATCTTGCTTATACTTATTTGTATATCGAATATATACTTGCTTGGTGGTGAAAGGTATATATATAAATATATATTAACATATATATATATATATATATGAATATACATATACATATACATATATACACATATATATTGGTATTAATATATATATATATGTATATGTAGTATTATATATATTAATATATATATATATGTATATGTAGTATTATATATATTAATATATATTTAATATATTAACCATTGCTTGGGAATCGAATATCATTTACCATGATAGAGTTCGACTATTAGAGGCCAATTATAAGTTGCTTATGATTGTGTTTTGAGAAGCCGATTTTTACTCTTATTGCCACGCTTTATGAAACATGTATATTTCATTATAGCTTGATGCATTATGTCAATGCATGTTGTAGACTTAGTCGACGCCTTTGGTAAGAACATCTTTGACTCGATAAAACTTAAAGTGTCGTGTCTTTGAGCTTGAACCGACATCTATTAAGTCATGAGTTACTAGTTGATGACTTTGTCAAAATAAATAAATATTTGAAATCGACTCACACCCAGACTAAGTTGATGAAAGAATGGTGTCGCAAATTGGTTATTTACTGTTTCTAATTGAATGGAAACTGCACCAACTTTGAGAATAGTGTGGAAGCTTTGGCACCACCTTTGATTCCTTATACCTATAGATGTCTATTGTTGGAGATAATTTGAATTATCCATGTGCAAATTTGAATAAGTCTCTATTTTTTGTCGATAAAGCAAGGTCGATTTGTAGATTTTTTTGCTAAGTATGAGCTTACATAAGCCACCTTTTTCCATGCACGCTTTTTGTTATTAGAATTCATGCCTAAACTATAGGCTGAGTAGTTACCAAATAGTTGTATAAATAGTGGTGGTTGATCACTTGTTGAGGACGCATATATTGCTGCAAGTTTTTCCTTTATATTTTATGAGTTTTATTTGTGAGAGAGAGAGAGAGAAGATTCTATTATATTGAGAGAGATTTGTTGTTTGAGAGAAGTATTACATCAACTTGAGTATTAGAATTTTATTGTGACATCTCTTGAGAAGTTATAATCAGTCTAGTTGTTGTTTGGAGAAGTTGCATTGTTGTCAATTGATTGGATAAGCGATAACAGGCATGATGGTATTCTCTTTTGTTATTTTATTTATGAAATATTGTTCTCTATGAAGGTTTGAATTGTCTTTTATGAGAACTTGCATTTAGGGAAACTAGAATAGCTTTAAAAAGGAAATAGAAGTTGTTACACTATTTTTATGGTATGCTTGTATGTACTCCATAATAGGAGATTGATGTTTATCATAGGTATTATATACTAGATATGATTGAACATGAGTGGCATATGTGTTACTCTTAACTAAGTTATTGATTTAACTAGAATAGCTTGTGTTTACTCCTAGGATTGTTTATCCGGTATGGGAAGGAGCTTGTGTATTTACTTGTTAAGTAGGTTTATTCCAAGTATGTTAAAATGGTGATAGGTTATCTCTGGGATGATAAATTATCCATTGAAGGAAACATATATGTGTAGTTTAAGATGATGTTAAGTCAAATCAGACCTAAGTAGTGTATGTGATAGATGACCTTCATTCGAAGCACTGAATGAGAACACTTTGGCCAAAGTAGTGTGACTACCTCTAGCTCCACTATCAGTTCATTGTGATCCAATATTACATGCTAGTTCCAAATTGTGGGATTACAAGTTCTAGTTATGTAGGACACAACACTATGCTTAAAGTTGGTTATCGTTATTCGGTTACTCTACTAATCTCTTCGTCGAAAGGAAGGGCCATAGATCTATCAAATGATAGATGTGTGGGGGACCGCATGAAGAGTCTGTGGTTGGCAGAAAGGTGCTTGAGTGATGCTTCTCCTCCACAGCAGGCGACAGAAGAACCAAGATTTGAAAGGAAGGATCCTAGATCGTCTATAAGCTATTTGTTTCAAAGCTTGTTGAGTTATGTTTGTAAATGTATGTAATCTTATATGATTGTAACTTGTGAATTACTGTAATGAAATGGAATCCTTATTGTATTATGTTATGGAATTTTTTTCGTATATTCTCAATAAAGAAAAGAAAAGAAATTATTGCAATGGCTTGTTACATAGCTTATTTACTTGCAAAGTGAAAACTTAGGAATTTTTACTTCAGTGAAGGGTTAGTTTGTTACAGGATCAATAAGGCTATGATGTTAGCTCAATATTTCTTTACTTTTTCCAATTATTATGCATTATCTATTCAACCATTGGTAGCTCCATTGTCCTATCTAACCATTTTCCAATAGATTTTTATATCAAGTAGCTGATTTTCGAGCCTAAAGTAATGTAGAGTCAATTTTTCCTAAACACATGTTCTCAATCATAAAGCCATGTCATCTCATATTCAATTTGTTTGTAATTTGGAGCCACGTCCTCTGCATGGGGTCAAGTGGATAACATAGTGGAATGATGTTATTACCCATAGTTTATAGTTCCTTCAAATTTATGGGAGACAACTTGATCATTTTTGTTGTCGCTTGTATGAAGCCACCACCCATGAGCTCAACCAAGCCACCATTGCTTTGGAAGCTTAGTTGTTTGACTCCACCACCCAACTTTGATTGGTTCAACTATGACAATAGAAATAGCTTATCAATGTTCATTCAACTAGAGGAGCCCAAATCAAAGCTTGGTTGCATTTTCTCAAGATTGGGGATAAGGTCACAAAGTAATTATTTCAAGCTCTACAAGCTCATCACACCTCCCAATCTATCAAGAAGATTTAGGAAAGCCAACTCCAACTAAACATTCTTCAAGCTTTGTCTCACACTATGAGCAGGTTTTTCTATGCAAGACTGCACACCTTCTTGACATCTTGTCTTACAGTAGTATTGTTGTCATCCCCTGAAAATTATCTAATTCCCAATACATTCTTTGTGACTAGCTCATCTCTCAGTTTGATCTTAAGGAGGTAGTTTTCTCTATGGCCAATGATAAATCCCCCAACATAGATGGACTTCCATGGGAGTTTTATAAACATTTTGGGACACTATGGGTAAATACTTGGACCATGTTTATCTTGAAACCATGCAATCTAGTTCATTGGGTAATCTTATAAGCAAAGGAAAAATTAAATTCATAGTTAAGGCTAGTAACCCCAAAGACATCAACAACTAGCACTCGATCACACTAGTAAATGTTCCTATAATATCATTTATAATGCCT
>VDFB02072415.1:324282-365961 GCA_007258455.2 Sequoia sempervirens
TATTAAAAACTAAAATAAATAATAATATTTTAATATCCTCTTTGTTATTATATACTTATCCTAAATTTGTCTCAATATTCTGATTTTTTATTCTTTGGGTTTTTTATTTCTTCTTTTTAATTTGGTTAATGCCCTTATGCAATTTTTAAATCAAAATTGTGACTCCCCATCCCCCCTTCTGATCTTCTTGGTTCCCGTACCCATTAACCCCCCCTCCCGCTTTTTAACTTGCTTGGTCTGCATTTCTTCTATATTGTCTTGCTTTCTTCTTGATGATGGATTATGGAGCTTGATCCAAAATGATGAAGAAAAAAAGTCAAAACCAGAAACTATACACAATGATATTATGGACTGTGAAAATCATATGTCAGCAGTAAAATAATGGTAAAACCCAGAGGGTTGTTTCATTTGGATATAGATAGTTAAACAATGCTAAAGCCCATAGAATTGTCTCAATTACACTCACGACATGGGCATTGATTTCAAGTGTATTTTTCTGACAATGGTCTATACCTCCATGCTGACTTTAGAGTTGTTCTGATTTTCCTTGTAGTTTGATATGTGTGCAAGTATATCACGAGAAAATAAAGAAGCATAGCGCCATTTCTAGTTTCTATTTTATGCTCTAGATTGCTTTTGGATGCAACAAAGCTAATGGCTGATGGGAGATAATATTTCCTGTTTGTTGGCAGTGGGAAAAGACAGATGACAAGCTTGCTATTGGTGGCCTAGGCTTTGCAGCAATAGTAGTGCTTTGGGCCTCAACTGGTCTTATTGGGGTATGGTTACTGAATTCAGTAGTTAGGAATTAGGATATTTTGTATAGTAGTCTTTTACAATAGCGCATTTAGAATTCTCTGTCTTTTGTGCAAATCTCAAGGCTTTAATCAGGATATTATCTACCAATGCACCAAAACAAATAATAAATTAATAAGCATCTTCAGCAGAGAGTTCATAATATTTCTGTAAATGAGATGTATGGCTTATTAGGTATCAAAGAGGCTGGTTATCATAAATGTTGAATTGAAAAATAACAACCTTTGCAAATCCAAGATTACTCTATAATCTCCATTCTTGTCAAGGATGGACTGTTATTTCAAGTTCAAGTATAAAGTCAAGTTGAAAAAGAACAATCAAAACAAAGGAAGCACTGACAGAATATACTGCAGCAGTCATGAAAAAAATGAAGACACTTTAGTTTAACTATAAAAATAAAAGAAAAAATTAAAAAGGGGAACCATGAATGTAGGGTACTACCCACTTAGGGTGCCTGTTGGTGCACACAGCCCAACTCACTACATACTTCTGTTATGCCCAAACTGCATTACAGAGAACCAGGACACGGAAACCCTATCTTCAGTCCTATACTACCTAATTGTACCATATTCTGAACAATCAGTCACAAATTTGAAATTCGTTTTGTCACCTGATAGTTCCAAATCGTGGACTTTCTACTAATACTTACTTTGGTGGCTAAAGAGAACTGTCACTATTTAGAGTATCACATGAAGTTCACCCCTTAAGTGCCTGTTTTGTTTCTGAGTTTTTATGATTGTTATTTGCTAGTTTCTGGTAATTCATGTTGATATTCTTGATGATTTTTTACATTGCGAAAATTGTACAGATTTAAAATACTTAGTCAACTGTTCTCAGCCATTTCCTGAAATCAGTCTGCTATATTAAGGGCAGGGAATTGTTGGACTGTTTGCTATTAATTCTAATCACTATTGGAAAATGCATCACAATTTATTTTTATTTTTTATTTTTTAGCTGTTTACAGTCTCTGACTTCTAATTTGCACTTTATCCGTGTTAGTGAAAACCTTTTGATAGTAGCAGGGTTTTTGGCCTGAGGGCTGAGAGTTTATTGCAAAATTTTGAAGGGTTTTGTTTTGATTAACTCTGCTTGAGAGTGGCATATGATTGACATTTTACATGGCTGCCATATGTAGAGGAGTGTATAGAACACAATGCTAAGCTAATTCTGTGTGAATCATGATCAATACAAAGCATGCGTAGTATTGAACTACCACTTCAAAGACCCTGAAGTAATGTGCTATTCTGTTTGTCGATACAAAATCATAAGAATTGGCCCTTTGAGTGAGTTTTTAGATATCTGAATCAAATCCTTTTTGGGCTGGCCTACCAGAAAGATCTCTTCAAGGTGAAACCATGGCTCTATTACTGGATTTGTTGCAATAATTTTAAAATGAGCAAGGGGTACCTTTATTGCCCAGGGTTTATACTTTTGTGTGTGAATGACCTGCACCTACCTATAAGAGATATCTGTTGTCTTAATGCTCTTATAGGAAAGTATAGAGGGTTTATGTTATTGAAGTTTTTGGATGCCATTATGATCATAGAATGTAGATGATCTTGGATGCTAGATATCTGATTCATACTCATACTATTATAGGCCATCCTCTGAAGCTTTGATAAGCCAAGTTTCCTTCCTTGGCCTGAGAACCCTTAATGTGCATAATTAACAATGGGATGGCCATGAGAATTTTTCTTTTAATGATAAATGAGGTAAAAACTAGATTAATCAACCAAATTCATAACATCATTGAACCAATCTTGATCCCTGATCTGAAAGTTTTCTGGACCAGGCTTGCCATGTCTAATCTTATGATCATGTATATCCATGTGGTCTGTAAAGACCCTCTAAGGCCATAGTGTCAATAACAAAAATTTAAATAAGCATAAGTGTTCTACATAAAGCATAAACTAGATTACTAAAAGAAATACTGGTAATAACACCTATATTCCTTGAGCTAAAGAACTGAAAACTACAACTAATATAACTAACCCTACTAGTATCATTTCCAGAACTCAAAAATCTGCTATGAAAGGTCTTTCTCCTCTGAGTGGGTGTGCTATCCTTAACAGTCTTCATACAGCACTCTGAGTCCATACCGGTATCATCATATCCTTGGGTCTCCATGTGGATGCCTGGGCCCTTTGCAATGGTGCTGCAAATCAATAGGAAGATTGGCCAATTGCAAGGGCCATCTACTTGGCTTTTAAATCCTCAGTTCGTCCTTGCTAACCCAGTTAGGTCCTATCACAATCTCTTTCTGGGAAGGCCTTTCAAACCCAACTTTTGAGTACTGTAACCTCTTTAAAGGCCTGCAAATCAATGTCATCTGGTTTCTACTTTCCAGGCTCAAAATATAGGATTCCAAGGTCTGGATTCTGATGCAGGAGCATCTCCAAAATTAGGCAATCAGCATTAACCAAAAAAAAAATTATTTTTTATTTTGTAATTTCATTGGTTAGTTTGGTGTATATTTGCTCATGGCTTCACATGGGTTGAAACTTGAATGTCCATCTCAGCCAACATCATGGTTTCCCATGGGTTGAAACTTGAATATCCATCTCAGCCAACATCTTGTGTTGAAATTATACATAATTGCAAATGAACCCCTCATGTAAATTGAAACTCCCCACTTGGAGGGAATCTTGGGATTATCCTCTTGAAGAAAAATCATGACAAGTTTGCTTTATTTCCTGATTTTTCTAGGATAATAGATAATGCTAGGATAAGTTTGTTTTATTTCCTGATTTTCCCTAGGGAGGATTTGAGACAATCTTGCTACTTCTGGAGACTGAGTTGTTATTCTCATCTCTTATCGTACACTCTAAAATGCAACTTCATTGCATTTTCGTGACATCTAAGGCTTGGATGAAGAATTACAAATAGAGCATTGGAGATTTGGGAAAGGGATCTTCAATTTTGATTGTATGAAGCAAGGAGGTGCATGCTTGGGATTGTTTGCTTTTTGCAGGGAAGTTTGGAAGTTTGTTTGATTTTACAAGGGCTTGGGAGTTGTTTGTTCCTCTAGGGAAACTTTGTTAAATTGTTTTTGTTTCCAGGAAGAGAGTTATTCCATAGGGGAACTCTGTCAAAGTTTCTATAGAAATATGCAATGCATGTACAAGTCCTTTGGTTTTGCAAGTGAGCAAGATCCATTATTGTTGAATCCTTGTAGAGAGATCAATTGCATGTATTAGTCTTTTGTCATGCATGTTTGAAAGCTTCCCAAATCTATGTTGTTGTTCATGATCCTTGGTACAAATTAGATAGCTGCAAGGACAATGCCACCATTCATTTGGATCCCTATGTGTTTACTCGCAAAAGCTACTTGGCCAATTAACACAGAGTAAACAGAATTCTAGAACAGCAGTAATAAAACATATTATTTACACAGACAATGCATAGAATATATGTGTTGTATTCTCATTCATCAGATAGGCAATAAGTACATCATACAAAATATGTACTGTCCCTGACTACAAATGAAACATGAAATATATAGTCGGCTGATGTTGGTTGAGGACACCAACCATCGGCAACTACCCAGTACAACTAACCAACGGTTGGGGACTAATTCCTGATTACAACATATATTAATTACTTTTTGCTGAATATAATATTATTTATTTATATATTTCCGACTACAACAGCTTGAAATTTGTCTTCCAAATGTTTAAAAAAAAAAGTTGGCACCCAAATTACATTTACTGAGATGGAGGGTGAGAGGACATCCCTAGATGGATGGATGATGTCGGGGTGGATGTTGGCGAGCGAAACTCCTGCAATCTGTGAACCTCCTCCGTGCGAATCCTCAATTGGTGCTTAGCCATAATCTCTGACTCTCTTGCTGCCTTCACCATCTATGTAGCCTCCATCACTTGACGTTTTGCTTGGTCAACTTCTTTGGACTTAACTTGGCCTTAACTTGGCCTCCATGACCATCATTTGTTGCTCTATCTCCTTCTCCATGTCTGTTATCTTGGCCTCTACGGCCGATACACTGGCTCTCTTATTGGCAGTGAGTTGTGTTTGTCGAGCTAGCTGATCCTGAATTTTTTGTGTACGCTCAACTAGCTCCTCTCGTACCTTCTGCACCAATTGTAGAGCCTCAATCTTCTCTTGCACAACATTGTCCGTGGATGTCATTTGTCGCTTCAGCCTATAGAATACATCCCTGAAGGATACCTCTATACCGAACAGGGCTATAATCAGATGACCATCTCTCCCTCCTACTCAAGGCCTCGTTGGACTCCAAATTGTCAACATTGTTGGAGTCTCAATTCCTGACCATCCTTTGGAAGTGAAACAATGTGCAAATTCTCCCTCACACTTTGTCTATACAAACACCAATATTCATTGCACCTCCTTTGCAACTAATGGAGGCTGACCTATGTCCAACCATTTGGATATGTCTCCCACTTCCTGCATCACTATTGCCATCACCTAAAGTTCCTGAATGTACCGCTAAACTATCCCCAAAGGGTCTATCTCATTTGGTTTGGTTATCTCAATGATCAACCCTTTGGATCCACTCGATTCATCCTCCTCATCTTCACTTGATGGGTTGGGCGGTGGTAACTCTTCTGTAGCCAAGGTGGCTCAGGCATTTGAGATGGTCACCCACTCTCTTGAGTGTGCATGATACTAGGTGGGTGTGCTTGTGAAGAGTCTAGTTCTGCACCCTCAGTCACCATGGCTGTTGGCTCCTGCTCCAGACTCTTGGCCATAACTCTTGAAAGACTTGGTGAGGGTAAGGCTGGAACTTGTAGTGGTGACCCGAGCATATCCAACCACTTGTTTATTTGTGTAACACTTGTAGGTGCAGGAATATCCCTTGGTAATGTATCTAGCAGTGCAAAAACTATAACTTATGGCACTGGTAGTGCTTCTGGCAGTGCAAAAATTGTAACTGATGGCATTGGCAGTGCTCCTGGCGATGTACTTGGTAGTCCTAGCAGTGGACCTGGTGGTGTTGGCGCTGGCAATGCTCCTGGCGATGTACCTAGAAGTGGACTTGGCAATGCTAGTGGTGGGCCTAGCGGTCCTGGCAGTGCACCTAGTGGTCCTAGTAGTGCACTTGGTGATGGTGGAATTACCCCTAGTGATCCTAGAAATGTCACTAGTGGTGCAATTGGCGATGTTGATCGTGCTGGTAGTGTGCTTGGTAGTATGCAAGTGGTTGGCTGTAGTGGAGGCACTCTTGTAGCCGTCATTGGTACGGCTTCATCTATATCCATCTTCAATAGTGATTTCACATTGGTTTCTAATTATACCTCTTCCTCCATTAGTCATGTGGTGGCCAATGTAGAGGAGGACAACTCTATTGGCACATCCTCTTCTACACTATTGCTTGATGCCTCTCTCTGTTTCCTCTTCTTTCTTGGTTTAGTCGTCTCTTCTCCCCTTGTTGCTTGTATGTCCAAAGTAGTCCAATAGAATGCTATTGGTAGTGATGGGTCTATTTGGGCCACTAGTTGAAATTTCCCCCACTTGTCGGCGGGAACCTGAGTGTGAATAACATCCAACAGAAGAGCAATGGCATGCTATGTCATGTAAAAAGCCTTATGCTTTTGCGCCAAGAATTCTCTGATCCTCTTTGATAGTAATCAACCAGCTGTATACTTTCCCTATGCTCAACCCTATCATGTAGTCGATCATCCATATTACCACATCGGAAGCTCTACTTGCTCCCATCAATCTGCACTTCATTAAGTCCATTATGCACTTCTATTTAGGTGTGGCCAAGAAATTCTTCCTCAAACCCCGATTACTAGCACTCTATATGCTATCTTTCTCTTGCTGGGTTAAGTCGGGTTTGCAAACTCTCTTAAATGATGCTTCCTTGTGCTGTTATGTGAATTTTCCAGTTGGCTTGCATACTGTGGTACATGTTGCCAATATGTCGAACACCCTTTGAAAGTCTACTGGCCAGAAGGAGATAGCCACCGTGCAACCCCTATAGTCGATGACTGATTTGTGAAAGTGCCTGTAGTAATTTGTCACCATTGCCTTCAAGAAAGGTTCAAACTCTCGAGAGTTGAAGAATGGAAGTTGCATGACTTTGTCAACTTGTGCATGTCATAGGGCTATCTTAAGGACATGGTCGTCTCGGTTATTTTTCCATCAATGCCTACACTAGCTACCCGTTAGGCTGCCCCTGTGAGTGCATCCACTCTTGTGTCCACATCTATCTTTCCTTTGCTTGGTTTGGCTAAAGCAATGTGTGTCCTGTAATGTGCGATTTTCTTCCCCTTGCTGCTACTCGCATCCATGGCTGAAAGAAGTATTCGGCAATGAGCTCCCTGACACAAATTAAATATATAGTGTCTTCTCGAAATACGATTTCCGCAATTGTTAATCCGTATTGTATACTTATGAAAACTCCCTTAAATGCCTCCTAGTTGTTGTGTTGGTCGTTCTATATATTTCTTAGAAAACTTCACACGAAATTTCTTCATCGTGTATCCTCTATCCATTGTATGGCCTCTTTTCACCTCATGGTTATGCTTGATGTGTCATACGATTTTATGATCTCTCCTCTGCACTTGTATGATCAACCGCCTTCTTTGTTGTACAATCACCTGTATTTGACGGATTCTCTTTACTTTGTATGACCACACTTTGTAATCCTTGCTTTGTATGGTGTACTCGCTTTTTCCTCGTATGCTGAAACCTCTGCTAGGTCGTGCGGCCCAAACCCACTGTATAGTTTGATCTTCCTTGCCACGTCGTACTATCTCCTTGCTTCGTTGTACCATCTCTCTGTCTCATTGTACGGTTTGAAATGTCCCCAATTGTACATTGCTATTTCCTATATGCCATCATTCATTCTGCTTTTGCCTTTGGTGTCCCTGTACAATCTGCCCCTTCTTCCGTACGACCAAGCACTCCTGTCGTATGACTGCCTTGTTCTACCCTCGTCCTTGCAACCATACGCTTTGTCTCGACTCTCTGTAACCATACAATATAACCCCCCTTTGTATAATGTTGTTGTATGGCACTATAGACCTTTTGTCTTCTGAATTTTCCAAACCCTACAAATACTTCTAAGTGAATTTGCCTTGGCAATTTTATCAATCTCTATATTTTTTATTTTTTCTCTTTTAATAATTGTCAACTGGAACTTTATATATCCATCTTTTAATAAATTTTTAAATCTTCCCAACTTTATTTTAGTATTTTTCTCCCTTGCTTTTTAATTTTTTTGCTTTTTTCCCTTTTCAACTCCGCCAATTTAATTTTTTGCTTTTTGTTATTTTTATTTTCTTCGTCGTCAAGTTTTTTTTTCTGGATTTTCATTTCATCACGTCTTCTTACCTTTACCTCTGACACGTACTGCCATTTACAAGAAAAGGGAGGTCTTTTATAACACTCTTCTTCACAACATGTTTTGATATGTTCTAAGTCAAAGATTTTATCTACAAGAGGAGGGGGCCCGGTAACTTTGTAACTTCCGTTGACGTATCGTCCTACGTATTGTTGGTAGCATGTAACATTTTCTCCCTCAACCGTTGGTGGACCTGCTGGATTAGGTATTACGTGCCATAGTCCATTCGAGGTTGAGGTTAGCACTGGAGGGGGTTCCAGATTATGTTCCTTGGCATATTTGTTTACTTCTTCATTGTGTCCGAATTGCTAGGTGATGAACATATCTTCCGCCATTATTAAGGCCTTCAAGCAGGACCCTTCCACCTCTGAATATTCGTCCAAGTCGTATCCATCCCAGTCCTCTGAATCTTCATTCTTTCTTTCCTTCTCAGCTTCTTCGTCAATTTCGTAGGCCATGTACTCTCTTCTTTCTCCTTCGTAGGGTGCATATAGTTTCCAATGACCCCATACATTTTTCCACAGTGTTGGTGTTCCGAATAGAGCATTTGTTAAGTGTTTATGTATTCCTGGCACTACAATCCCTTCTAATGGTTTCTTGACCAGTCTCTCTTGCATGATTTTTTGATCTCCTCCCTTTGTCCAATCTTCTTCCACTGTAAGCTGGTTACTAGTTATTTCCAAGTCCTCTTCTCCCATGGCTCTAGTTTTT
Source organism: Sequoia sempervirens (assembly GCA_007258455.2). Lineage (NCBI taxonomy): Eukaryota > Viridiplantae > Streptophyta > Pinopsida > Cupressales > Cupressaceae > Sequoia > Sequoia sempervirens. The sequence goes on from VDFB02072415.1 coordinate 333,137, forward strand.
CTTGTACTCCAATCTTCTTTTGTTGCTTATCCCAACATATTTATTCTGATTGTGCTTCCTTTCTTTCCGTGTACAGTTTTCGTTTTGATCCATTGATGGAATCTTGTAGCAAGGTTCTGTCTAAGTTTTTGAGTTTAATGGCTTCCTTCTCGCCAACTTCTCTGATTTTAAATGGTCCGAGCCACCTTACCTTAAATTTTTCGGGCTTCAATTCATTATGACCATTATATTTGAGAACCAACTATCTTGGCTAGAAGTTTTCTCGTCGGAGGTGTTTTTCGTGCCAATACTTCCTTCTCTTTTGCATCGCCTTCGTGGCCCATTGTGCGAGTACTCTCTTCTCATCCAATTTGTTCAACTAAACAATCGTTCTTTCAAACTTTCCATGTTGCCTAGTCGGTTCTTGACAACAATCCTTAGACTAGGCACCATGTACTTGGCGGGAACCACAGCTTCCTAACCGTACATCAATTGGAATGGCATGTGGCCTAGCCTTACATTGTATGTCGTACGGTAAGCCCATAGCACTGCTGACAGTTTCTCTTCCCAATCAGCTTCCTCGATGCTGCACGACTTGTAAATGATTGAGACGAGAACCTCATTTGTGGATTTTGCTTGTCCATTTTCTCTTGGGTAGTACGAGCTTGACAAGTTGTGGAAAATTCAGAACTCTGTCATCATTAGGCGAATGACATGGTTGACTAAGTGTCCTCCCTTGACGCTTGTAATTTGTAGCGGAATGCCGTACCTCATGACTATCTGTTCATAGGTGAATCTCGCCATACTAACTGCAATGTTGTTTGGAAGTGCTCGAGCCTTTGCCCATTTAGTTAAGTACTCTGTGGCAATGACTATGTACTTGCACTGATGGAGTTGGATGACTTTTAGGGGACCGATGAAGTCCAATCCCCATTGCTCGAAAATTTTATGAGGTTGAGATGGGAACAATGGCATGTAATCTCTCTTCAGTAGTTTGCCAACTCTTTGGCAAGTATCACATCCAACCACCCACTCTTGGGCGTTGGTGTGCAATGTTCGCGACCATAGTCTTGCCAACAAGGTTTTTCTTGTTGTAGCATCTGGCCCCATATGTCCTCCCACCAATCCTTCGTGTGCTTCTTGAAAACTCTGAGAATTTCTTCTTCCATGACACATCGTCGTAGTACTTGATCCGTCCCCATCTTATATAACAACCTATTGATGAACTGAAATATTTTACTCTTTAGTACTAGTTTTCTTCATTCCCTCAATGTCATCTCGTCCAAAAATGTGGACGTAGACAGGTACTCTCTGATGCTCTCATACCATGAGGGTAGTGCTGCAATTTGGAATAAGTGTGTGTTTGGAAAGTCTTCGTTTACTCCTAGGGGTTCATCTGATTTTATCCTAGAGAGTTGATAGGCGATGACATGGCTCTTTCCTGGCCGAAAAATGATAGTGAAGGTGAATTCTTGTAACAACAAGATCCATTAGCTTACCCTTCCCTAGATGATCAGCTTGTTTACTAGGTACATGAGGGCCTGGTGGTTGACGTAGAATGTGAAGGGTGTCGCCAAAAAGTAATGCTTGAAATTTTATATAGCATAAACGATTCCTAGCGCTTCCCTCTCTGTCGTATTGTAATTCTTTTCTATTGTCAACAACAATCGACTTGCAAAGAATACCGGGTGGTCCAACCCTTGCACTCTTAATTGCGCCAGAGTTGCTCTGATAGCGTAATTTGAGGTGTTGAGATGCACATGGAACTCTTTACTCCAATCTGGATACGCCAAGATTGGTGAACTTATTAGTCATACTTTCAACTTGTTGAAGGATTTTTCCCGATCTTTTGTCCATACGAATGATTGTCCCTTCTTGGTGAGTACATCTAGTGGATAAGAAATCTGGGCAAAGTTTTTGATGAATCTCCTATAGTATCCGACATGGCTGAGAAATGACTTCACACCAATGATGTTCTAGGGCGGTTCCATTTGTACGATCACCTGAATTTAATTTGGGTCAATCTTCAATTCAACGCTGGAGACTCTGTGTCCAAGCAGTTTCCCCTGAGGTACCATGAATTGACACTTCTTCAGGTTTAACGCCAATCTGTAGCTTTGCATCATTCCATGTATTCTTGGAGAGCCTTCAGATGTGTGTGTTCATTGCTGTAAATCGACCAATCATCCAAGAATGCCTTAAAGTTCCCCACTGACATCTTGTCGAATATGTGTAGAATTATTCTCTAGAAAGTTGCCGGAGCGTTGCATAGATCAAATGACATCCGATTGTATGCATGCACTCCATCTTCAACCACGAACGTCGTCTTTATTTTATCCTCCTCGACTATGCTTATTTGATTATAGCTCGAGAGCCCATCCATAAATGAATAGATTTCATGGCCCCCCACCTCTTCTAGTATTGAATTGGTGAATGGGATCGGAAAGGGGTCCTTTATGCTTACTGCGTTCAAACTTCGTAAGTCCACACATATTTGAATCTCTTTGGATTCTTTCTTTAATGATATGACAATTGGTGACACCTAGTCATTGACTTCAACTTTAAAGATGGTTCCTGCTTCCAACATTTTTTTGATCTCTTCTTGTACTTTGGCAACATAGTTTTTATTCATTCAATAGGGTCTCTTCCATATGCGCTGTGCTCCTGGTACCAAAGGGGTTCTATGCATGCATAGTTCTGGAGGTACGCCCTTCAATTCTTTGTGTGTCCATGTGAAGGAATCTTTGTATTTTGTAAAGATTTTAAATGCTGTCGCCTTCAACACTAGATTCCAATCATCTCCGACTAGAATCATTTGGGGGCTATCCTCCTCTCCCAGATTCACCTTCTTTATTTTTGGTTCTTTGTACTTGATCGTTTTCTCTCTTTCAAAATTATGTGTTGGCATGTCGTCTACCTTGGCCACTCCCTCCTTGTACTCTCCATACTCTAGAGGAAATGCTTGAATCATTGAGGCTTTGTCCTCTTCTTCTCCTTCAATCTCTCTAATTTGTAGCATATTGCAATCTCGCTAGAATACTTCATAATCCTCCATCTGCTAGTGGAAGATTCCATTAAGTGAACTCATCTCGTCCTCCGTGCAATGTTGGAGGTCTAGTACACCTTCATTGTTTGGTTCCATGACTCCCCTTTCTTCATCTAATCCTAATCCTCCTTCGGACTTTGAGTCAGACGATGCTAATTCTTCCGACTACTTAATTTCTCAAGTTGATCACGTACTTTCTCCCATTGTTCTCTATGTAGAGTGTATTTCTTTTCCAGTTGTGGTTTACCTTGGTTGCAATCAACCATCCTCTTCCAAGTAGTGCATCGTACACCTTTTTCTCCAATGGGATGACCATGAAATTCAGCATGAATGGTTGGGTCCCGATCGTCACCTTTTGTGCCATTAGCATTCCCAACGACTTGATGCCATGCTGGTCAGTGCCTACTAGCTAGAATGTTAGTGGCCAGAGTGTTGGTTTCCTGAGACACTTCCATGTATCTTTGGGCAGTATGTTGACTCTCAATCCTCCGTCAACAATTGTGTTTGTTAGATTCTTTCCTCCGATCTCCATTTGTATGACAATTGGTCTCTTCCCAATGTTTACCATCAGCAAGATTGGGTCGATGACTTGTTCACCTTCGGGTGGTGGTTCCATTACCATCCCTTTTCTTTGGCCCACCTGTTGCCGACTTTGCTTGTCATCGACTATGTTTGTTATTGCCTTTCCTAGTTGTGGCATTGTCTGGAGAAGGTCTGTTACTTTAATTGGTATGGTCGTTTGCAACATTTTTCATATGATATTTTTTTCAAACTCTGACTGCAATGAGGTACTTGTAGTTTTGTGGGAGGTTCTCCATTCTTTTTCCATCACCTGTTCTACTTCAACTTTGGCTTCTTTCATTCATTCCTTCTCCGTACGAGGATCTAGGTACATTGCTTTCTTTGTTTGTGCTCTCGTAATTGCTAGTACTTCCTCATCCTATTCCTCCATGTCTAGCATGTTGATGCCTTTTTGTTTCGGGCAGTTGGTGTCCTCATGGTCACTTTGTCCACACCACTTACAAAGTATCCTCATTTTGTCTTGGTTACTTTGGCATTCTCAGGAAAAGTGACCCCATTCTTTACACTTTCTGCATTGGATTATTGTTTGCCCCTTCGCATCGTACTAGATTCTACTCCTTGGTCTACTATTGGTGAACTGATTGTTATTTCCTCTTTTGTTCCTATATCCGCTAGGAGATGCATTGGTATTAGTATTTTGTGGTTTTGGTAGTATGGTTGGAGGGGTTGACTATTCTCCTTGGGTGAAGAGCACTTGTGTGCTTCTTGTTTTCAAATTGTATGGGCATTTCTTAATGGAATGTCCCATTACTTGGTATATGTTGCAGAATAGTTTTTTCAGATAGTTTGTTTTTGTATGACCCTCTCCTTTGTAGTCAGTGAACCACAGTTCCTTGTTTTGTCTTATATTCTCCTTCTCGGGCTTCAACTCCATCATCCTCATCATGTCCTTTCTTAAGGCTTGAATGGTCTTTGATTCACCATCATTGCCGTCGTTTGTGCTCTCATCATTGTCCATCTTCCTCCTCTTCCCTCGAGAAGGTGTCTTGTCTTCGCTTTCTATGTCCATTGCCCAATTATAGGTGTCGACGTATGTTGAGGGAGGTGCGACCTTCATTTTCTTCCTTAGTGAAGGGATCAACCCTTCAATGAACCACCTCTTCTTCAGCCCATCGGCTGGTTGGATTTCCAATTTGACCAAGAATTCTTTGAGTTTACAATTGTAGGCTCGTACATTCTCGTGCTTTCCTTGTTTGGTGTTGTATATCTCTGCTACAATTTCATTGTCATCTCTCAAGAGTTTGAATTCTTCCTGGAATACTCTTTTCAATGCCTCCCATGTGTTTTTGTGATCTACTTCCAGTTCGGCATACCAATCTATTGCTATTCCTCCAAGAGTTGTTGGAAATGATCTCAGCGAATAAGCTTTGTCGTCCTGACCGTTCGTTACCTAGATTGTCTGAAAAGTTTTACAATGTCGTATAGGGTCCTCCAACTCATTCTCAGTGAACTTCGGGAGTTTCTGCCACTCCACATTTGGACTTGCTAGAGGAGTCACCATCTTGCCTCTTTGATGCACCTTCTGTGATAGTAACTTGTTTGGAGAGTTTTTATTTGTGCCTTTTGGTGCCTTCCCTGCACTTGTGGACACACCACAATCCTCTACTCATCCCTTTTTAGTGTTCGTCACCCTCGGGCTGCCTTTGAGGTCTTTTCGATGTTCCCTCCCTCCTGGTGTTTTCGGCTCCGATCTTCCGATGTTCAAATCTTTTATCAATGTCTAATGTTCAATTTGGCGAATGGTCTCTGTTAGATCATCCATAGATTTCCTTTGGCTGATTCAATTTGTATGAATTGTTCTTGGATGGTCAGGTTGGTGGTTTCCTTCTTGCCTTCTCCTTCGCCCGACAGTGAGCCTTCTTTATCACCTGACGATGACCCTTCTTTGTTTGATGGTTTTGTTGGTGTACGTTTTATCATCCACCGAACACACAGAATAAAATGTCCAAAGACACTCTATCCTCTCTTGAAAAACCACCGCGTATGCTAAGATTGCGAGAAGATCATATGGCGATTCCAAGGTTTCTTTTGTCAGGTCTTGACGTGTGGATAAGCTCAATGGGCGTTGTGATTTGCTGGTAATAAACAAGGGGACTTACGTTAAATAACTTTTCACAAGGTTGGGACTTAGGCGGATTTATCATTAAAGGCTTCTCTTCAATTAGGACTTCAATTTGGATCTCAAAAAATAGCAAAAAGGATAAGGGTTCAGAGAATCTATTCTATGCCTAGGAATTTGAGAGACAGTAAAGATTTAGGCGAAAGGAAATAACCGCACTTTGTTTCGCCTCCTGCAAGACAACATACGCAAAGTGGGTGCAATCTTCAAGGGGTGTGATAATGATTTTCAAATCTCAAATGAGACTGAAGTTAGGCGTCCACAATTACAAGCTCAGGCTAACTTTACGCATCGAATGCAAATCATCCATTCGAAGAAAGTATGAGCAATACTTCACCATTGAATTAATACGATCAATCTTTCATTCACTTAACCAATACTTAAAGCAAATTCTACTTAACTTAAATTCTAACTTTAATCTATGGCTGAAGAAGATATGCAACCTCGCTTACTATTTGACAATAAAAGTTATTCAAAACAAATCATGCATAAGAGCTTTTATTATCGGAAATAGTCTCAATGCAACAATCTCATATACTATCTCCACACTTTACAAATGAGGGGCGACCTCAATTTATAGGCTCCCCAATTACAATTTAATGGCCAAGATTGACTTCAAATCAACGACCGAGATTACAAAATAAAACCCTAATTAGGGTTTGTCACTTTCGACCAATGAGAAAATTACATTTGAGGACACTTGTCCTTTTTGCTAAATATAAATCAACAATAAAATAGAAAGTTGTTGCATGTTGATTCAGAACAATTTGATTGGTTGGAAGATGACGAGGCGCCACTTCAGCGTGCTGGATGCCTTCCTTGGTTGCTTCGTTTTTCTTCCACGCGCTTGCCTTAGAATATTTTCCCTGCCGATGACTCTGTCCGTTGTGCTTGTTCCTTCCTAGCTTTGATCTTGGATTCCTTTTGAGACTTTGACTTCTTCTTCTTGCCTATACTGGAATCTTTGTAGTCTGGAAGTCTCCCCTTGGAATAGGTGTCTGGTCTTGAAGTTGGTTGCTTTGAAATCCCTCCTGCTTGAACTGGGTTGATGTTATTCCTTGGGATTTCCTCTCTGAATTCTCCAATTTGTGTTGAGAAATTGTCTAAGTATGGAGATGTGTTTGGAACACTCTTCTTGTCACCATTTGATTCTGATTGGAAGCTTGTCTTTAATTCTTCAGGAGATGAAATCCCTCAAGAAGTTGTCCTGATTGCTTCTTTCAAGTGCCTAGAGTTTGGAGAAGAATGCCTCTGTGCTTTTGCCCCATAATGGAGGAAATTGGAATTTCCTCTGTGAAGTATTTCCCAGACTTAGCCAAATTTTGGCTATTCAGGTTCATTTTGTAACATCTTCATCTGGACCATTCAACACCATGCTCGAACAAACTTTGCCTGTGGATTTGCCTTCAATTTTGAATTTGGCTTGTGCTATGTAGGACAAATTCCATCTTTGGACAAGGATTTTATTCATTTCCTCTTTACTCCTCTTCATCCTTCCTGTTTTTTGTCCAACACTTAGTGAATTCTTCTCCCCAAGGTATCAACACTTAGCCAATTTTTTGAGTTTTAGCTAATTTTCTCATCCTCTCCTTGGGTGGACTTCACATGAGCTTGGACGTTTTCTCTCTCGGCCTAAGTCAGACTTCAAGCCACTTTGTACAAACATCTCTAGGGAGAAGTCGAACTTTCTCTAGTGCTTACCATCTTTTCTCTTACACTAGGGCGAACTTTCTCAACACTTTGACATTTCTTTTCTTGGTCTAGGTCGGACTTTGCATCATGTTTGCCATTGTACTTGGCGGATCTTATGGATGTCTGGGCATACCTTCTCCAAGCAAAGTCGGACTTTGTAAAGGTTTGGACATGATGTGCTTGGGCAAAGTCAGACTTTCTTGTGCCGTCCACCCATTGAGCAAGGTCGGACTTCACTGGTGCCTTTCCAAATTTTTGAATTTTTACTTAGCCAATTCTTTGAGTTTCCTTGGCTGGGCGGACTTCATCAAGCCTAGGACAAGTGCATGGCGGACTTTGAGAACTTCTTTCCATTTATCTTCCCAAGGTAAGGCGGACTTAGAGATTTCTTGCCAAGAGATAGGTTGGACTTTCCACTAAGCTTGCCATTTTTCATCTCCCTTCTAGGCACTTCATGCCTTAGAATATTTTCCACCATGATTGAGGGCGGATTTTGGATTGTCTTTGGACACTTCTCCAGGTGGACTTTGCACTTGTCTTGGACATCCATCCTTGGGCAGACTTTGCTTCATGCTGGACATCTTCACCTTGGGCAGACTTGAAGCTTGCCTTTCCATCCATTATTTTGTCCAAGGCATTTCATATTTTCAAGTATTTGGAAATAAATTATTAAAATATTAAAATATTTTAATTTATTTCCAACCCGTTCGTGCTGGACCCATGGCTATTTCGATCTTTCTCCTTTTTTCCTTGGCTAAAAATTATTTTCCAAATTTATTCCAATTTTCGTCTAGCCAAGTTAAAATTCTAGCCATTTCGTCGACAAATGTTATGCCGGATCCTTATTTTTTCCTGCCATGGCTGATTTTTAATTGCACTGAGCTTATTTTCTTCTGCCAAAGTCAATTTTTCTCTTGCTCGGTCGAATTTTTCTAGGCAAAATCCTTGTCTGGATGTCTTTATCAGGCGAATTTCCTTGACGCTTGACAAATTTTTATCCCTTCTGGCCAAAGGCGATCTTTCCTTCCTCCTTGCCTTGTGCATTTTTCTTTGGCCAAAGTTGTCAATTTTTATAACATTTTCTCCAGACATCCATACTTCGGCAATTTAATTTCTCTTCCATTTTCATGCTAGGCACACTTCATTTTTTTCTTTGCCTTGGCCTAGGCGGATTTCCCAAAGTCTTTTCCACTTTCCACATGCCATAGCGAATTTTCTTTAGCACTTGCCTTTCAAACTTAGCACTTTACCTCTTGAAAATGTCATAACACTTAGCCAAAAATCTCAATTTTTCATCCTTTAGGCCTCTACACTTAGGAAAATTTTCGAATTTCTCTTGACTTGGCACCAAACACTTAGCAAAAATTGTAATTTTCTCTCTTCATAGACCATGGCGGACTTTCCAAGCACTTGGACAAGGTGAGGGTGGACTTTCTATAGTCTTGGACATCATCTCTTTGAACATGGCGGACTTCCAAACCTTTTAGCACTTAACACTTTATCTCTTGGAAATGTTACAACACTTAGCCAAAAATCGATTCTCCACCTTTTTAGGCTCTTAAACTTAGGCAAATTTTCGAATTTTTCCTTCTAGGCACACAATACTTAGTGAAATTTTCAATTTTTTATCTCCCATGTGCCTAGGCGGACTTTCCAACCTATCTGCCAAGTTAGGGCGGACTTCTTTAACCTCTTGCCAACCTCTTCCAAGTCAAGGCGGACCTTAGAGAGTCTTGGCATCATCTCTCTTGAAGCTGGCGGACTTCCTCTTAGTCTTGGACATTCCTTCTTGAGTGCTGGGCGGACTTTCCTTAGTCTTGGACATTCCTTCTTGAGTGCTGGGCGGACTTTCCTTAGTCCTTGCCATCCTCTCCTTAGTGCTGGGCAGACTTTGAAGACTTCCAGACATTCCTTCCTTCTTTCCGTCCCACATTTCAAGGACCATCCTCCTTATGGCGAATTCTTCAGACTTAACCAGATTTCTCATGAATTCCATTCTTTTTGAGTTGATTTTCTGTGATTTTGCTTCAGATCTGATTGATTTTGGACTGATTTTCCAGAACTTGATGCTTTTCAGTCTGATTTTTCAAGCGATTTTGACTGATTGTTCATGCTTTTTTGCTTGCTTTTCCAGATTTTTCAATGATTTTTCGATTTTCTCTTTGATTTTTCAAGTGATTTTTCGATTTTTTTGAACTTCTGAGTGGATTTTTGAAATTCGAGACCTTTCCAAAAATAGAAACTTTCTAAAAATAGAAAAAGCAAAACCCTAAAAAATAGGGAACCCTGTTTGGTCCAAAAAATGCCAAAAATGAAAAAGCGAAAAAGCAAAATTTCCTAAAAAGTAGGAAGTCTCAGAATTGGCCGAATGCACAGGCGATCTTCGTTTCCTGGGCCTTCTGAGTGCTTCCATGACGTCTATGCACTGATTCAAGCATGGATTATTGACTTGGCTCGGGTAACTCTCGGCAAACTGACTTGAAACTCTGAACAAGATGACCTCACGAAACCGTTGCAAGGAGACAAAACCCTAAAAACTAGCAGACAATTGGGGGTCCCCATTTGCGATGGGGCGATGTGTGAAAAGGTCACATCAGGTTCCCTGGAAGTGTTCTCTTCCTCACTTTCCCCTTCATCTGATGTTGATGGTAGGGATGGTTCTATAACTTGGTCAGCGAGATTAGTTTGTGTCTCGTTGTCGGGAAATTGGTAGGTGTTTGGCTATTTCAATCCAATCTCCCCTTGTACATTCTCTTGTCTTGACAATTTTGTCTCTCCCGACTACGGCTTCGACTATGAATGGACCTCTCTCTTGAGAGCTTTGCTCCATATGTGTTCCTTTAAGGAATTGTCCCATAGGTTTATGAGGTCTTCTGTCAATGCGTCTTCTCTTTCTTAGTTTGCTTGTACTAGCTCTTCGGCTGGCTAACCCATTATGACACAATGATTCCCGTCTATGTGCTATGTACGAGAGTTCATATCGGCAACGACGCCAAATGTTTACTTGCAAAAGCTACTTGACCGATTAATACAGCATAAACGGAATTATGGAACAACAGTAATAAAACATATTATTTACACAGACAATGCACATAATATGTGTTGCATTCTCATTCATTAGACAGGCAATAAGTACATCATACAAAATATGTGTGGTCCCTAACTACAAATGAAACATGAATATATAGTCTGCTGATGTTGGTTGAGGACACCAACTGTTGGCAACTACCCAGTACAACTAACCAACAGTCGGGGACTAATTCTCGATTACAACATATATTAATTACTTTTTGCTGAATACAATACTATTTATTTATTTATTTATATATTGCCGACTACTCTATGCTTGACCATATTAGATTTTGATCTTCTTAGCCCTAATAGAATTCCCATGTCCATGATAAATTTGTCCTAGGTAGCCTTTGATTCTCTGAAGTCAGAGTTGGCTTTTGAGGGATAAAATGCCCTCCTCCATTTCATGAATTTAATGAATTTTTAGATTCTATCTCCCATTCTTCTTCATCTAATGGTGGTTGTACCGATTTTTCTACTTGTTCAAAAAGATTGACTCATGCTTCGTTGGATACTGGATAGTGCCTTGCAACCTCTCCTACTTTTCCCATGTATGCTTCTTTGTAGTGAAAATATTTTTATTTTCTCGGCTATGGCTTCAACCTTGACTCACACTTCAACTTTGGCTTTGTTCTTGGGATGGGCTCTAAATTTAGATTTGTAAAGCTAGGGTTTCTTCAATTTCTTCCCATAGTCATCTCCTTTGTTCTTTTTTCTTTAAGGACCATCTGATCTCTTGATCTTGACCATGTTGTGGTCTCTTCCCACCTTTAGTGGGGTCTAAGGACATGAATATCTTAAATCTGACCTGATTTCTTTTAAGGAAATGATGTGAAATGTTTACTCTTTACTCTTCTACTATTTGATAAAACTAATACTTGAATTAATGAAAAAATAACAATGCATACCAGATAGAGGAGTAAAAGGATAACTTTATTCACACATGAAGTTATTATAAAGTAGACTAGAGATGGTCAATCAAGGATCAAACTTCTTTCCTTGGCGATACAAAGTCTGTTTAAAGAACTCAATGGTTGCCAAGAAGAACACAACCGCCAACCAATTGACTCTTATAACCACTGAAAAATTGAGAAACAATTTATACATAGTTGGATAATCATATTATCAAAACATAATAATAGGCATTTGTATGCTGACTACACTAGTAGGCTTTATTTTTGTAGATTGGTTTCTTCTTCTACATCTACATCCACCTCTTCTTGACATGTTATTGCAGAAGTTTGTACCTGATGTGACTACATGGCTTTGTTTTTGTAGATTGCTTTCTTCTTCTACATCTACATCCACCTCTTCTTGGCATCTTGTTGCAGAAGTTTGTACCTGATGTGCCTACACATGCTTTGCATTTCTTCTTCAAACTCCTTCAGTCAATGAGATTGGCTTGAGGGGGAATGAGTCAAGAAATCCACTCTCTTGGCTTGTAGATAGATGTAGTGAATGCAAGAACAATTTCAGAAATTCTAGTGACAGTTCAAAATATATTGTGTCTAATGCAATCTTGAGGGAGGCATGCCTTCTCAAGAATGGAGACTAGCTATGGGACTTCCCCCACGTCAATGTGAAGTGGGCATGTTGGTGCTAAATACACCTATTAATCATCCCTACTCGTTAGGATCTCCTTAATCTCACAAATTATTTTCCATGAGACACCAAGCTTTTTTGGTCATCCTTGGATGACATGTATATAGAACCACTTCAAGTACATCCTCCTTAATTTATCCCATCCACCTTATCTTAAGTAGGGGTTGTTCTCATCTATTGAGAATAGAGAATAAAGTGATAAGTGATAGAGATGGTAGTTATCACACCTACCAAATCTTGTTTTTTTTGTGCATGTTTCTCACTTTAATTTTATTTTACTGTGGATTTTTGTGGATGCACACTTTGCAATGATAGAGTAGAGTGTTATAGATCTTTCTCTCAATAAGCTTGGTTAGGGATAAATGGATTAGACACATTATACGTTATAACATTCAAGATAGTTTGCAAGTTCTTCAAAAATTACTGAACTACTTTTGTATCCTTTTCAAAGAGGACTGTGACATTTTAATTTAGAAAGCCTCTAAAATGGGTTGCTTCCTAGAAAAAGGGAGTTTTAGTGTTGGTGTAATATTATGCTTCACCTAGGAACATACTTCATCCTAAGTGTAATATTACACCTAATTATTAAGTTTACTTAGGATAATAGGATTATTTATTTTTCTTGATATAGGTAGGTAATAATGACATGCGTCACCCTTGATTCAAGATTATCAAGTGCCACCACTTCCTCATTAATTCTTGATTGAAAGAAGTCAAGTGCTACCTTGTCTAATCAAGGGCCATCTTTATCTTAGTGTTGTGATCTTTTCACACATCACCCCATTGCAAATGGGGACCCCCTGTTTTTGCTTTTTGGGGTTTTGCCTTGGCATCACAACTACTAATCACCATTTTTCTTTTACAATGAGGAGTTAAGAGTTTTTAGGTGGTCATCCGAGTCAAATAGAGAATTCGGGCTCAGAACAGTGTCTAGACATCGTCAAAGTGCTCAGAAGGTCTAGAGGATGAAAAACGCCATTGCTTTGGGCCAATTCTGACACCTTCCTATTTTTGTGGGATACTGCTTTTTTGCTTTTTGCTTTTTCGATTTTTGGCACTTTGAGACCAATTCGGGAAGCAACTTTTTTTGGCCTTCTTTTTGCTTTTTTCAGCTTTTTTGAAAGTTGACCTAGGATTGAGTCCCTCAGGTCATGGCAACAACATTTCTATCTTCAAAATAAAAAATTTGTGTCTCCAAGTATAAAAAGCAAAGGAAAATCTCCAGTCGAGGTTTTGTTCTAGATGTTCCAGATAAAGGCAAGAAACTCATCCAGATGTTAGGAAGGGTAAGCATGGCACAAGCATCTTCAAAGTTCGCCCTAGCTCAAAGGATGGATGGCAAGCACATGGTCAAGTCCACTTGGAGGGAAATGAGAAATGTCAAGACAAGTTCAAAGTTTTCCCAAGAGGAGATGGAAGAGATTTGGCAAAGTACGCCCTAGATAAAAGATGGCATAAGGAAAGCCAAGTCCGCCTAGAGGAAGTGTCAAGATGTCCAGCCAACTGCAAAGTCTGCCCAAGGTAGAGATGTCCAAGATATGGCAAAGTATGCCCTAGCTCAAGCATGGATGGCAAGCCAAAGACAAAGTCCGCCCAAAGGAAAATGCACATGGTCCAGCACATGGTCCAGCCAGCTTCAAAGTATGCCTAGAGGAAATGCATCATGTCCAGCCAAGGGTGAAGTTTGCCCTCGACCAAGGTGAGCATGGCAAGGTAATCATGAAGTCCGCTCAAGATAAGAATGGCAGGAGGAAGGCAAAGTCCGCCTTGTCTAAGATGTGATCAAGTCTGCCTTGTCCAAGAGAAGCTCAAGTCCGCCTTGTCCAAAGGAATCTCAAGTCTGCCTTGTCCAAGTTTTCTCCAAGTCTGCCCAACCTAGGAATGAAATTCTCAAACTCCGCCTTGAGTGAGGAATGTTTTTTTCAATGAAGTCCACCTATAATGAAGAAAGATTTTTATGTTCGCCTAGAAGAGGAAAATATTTGGTGAACTCCGATCTGCACAAGGAAAAGCTTTGGCAAAGTCCACCCATGGAAGGATAATCAAGCAGTTGTATTTGGAGAGCAAATATTTGAAGGGAAGATTATTCCAGGTTTTCTAAGGCATTTCAAGAGCAGATTCGGGATTTTCCTAAGGTATTTGCAGGAGAAAGGAGTGAAGATTTTCAGACTAAACATTTTTTCGACCTCCCTCTTGTCTAAATTCTGAAGGTGACAAGGGTATTTTAGTTCATTTTCTGCCTTTTTGATGAGCAACCAAGGCATGTTTGTGGAGTTATCAATCTGCTTTTCAAATTTTGGAGGAAATCTTCAAGGGACTTAGGCTAATTTTCATATTATCTTCCAGAATTTGAATCTGATTTCAACATCAATTCACAGATTTTGGGACCAATTTCAGTCCCAAATTTTCAAATCAGATCAGGTTTTCTAAGTTTTCTGAATTCCTAAAAGTTGAAAACTAGAATGTCGAGGAATTGAAAGGCGGGATTGTCAAAGATTAAATAAATTTCCGACTTCTTGGGGGATTTCATCTACAATCCTAGACCCATTAAAGCAATCAGGTAGAATCAGATGGTGACAAGAAAAGTGTTCCAAACAAATTTCCATACTTAGACAATTTCTTGACACAAATTGGAAAATCCAAAGGAATACATCAATCCAGTTCAAGTAGGAGGTATTTCAAAGCAATCAGGAAAGAAAATTTTAAATAACTTCAAGTCTAGCCATTTGCTCCAAGGGGAGATTTCCAGACATCAAAGGCAAGTGAGAAGAAGAAATCAAAATCTCAAAAAGGAATCCAAGATCAAAGCTAGGAAGAAACAAGCACAAAGGACAAAGTCGTTGGAAAAGAAAGATATTCTAAGGCAAGAACATGAAAAAGAACAAAGTGATCAAGGGGGGCATCCAACACGCTGAGATGGCACCTCGTCATCTCCCAACCAATCAAATTATTCCAAGTCAGCATGTCTAGATTCAATGAACCTGATACTCCATAATGCAACAACTTTCTATTTTATTGTTGGTTTATATTTAACAGAAGGACAAATGTCCCCAAATGTAATTTTCTCATTGGTCAAGACGTAGTTAGTTGTGACAAAACCTAAATAGGGTTTTATTTTGTAATCTTGACCGTTGATTCGAATTCAATCTTGACCATTGAATTGTAATCGAGGAGCCTATAAATTGAGCTCACCCCTCATTTGTAAAACATGGGAGCATGTTGCAAAACATGTTGAGATAAGCAAATTGTTGCTCACGACTGCTAAAGTAATAAGTAATGCATTGTTTGAATTGATGGTGATTACTTCTTTTATTTTGGAGTTTGCATGGTTCTTATCCCTCATCATAGTTTAGATTTTATTTTATGTATGTTAGACGAATGCAAGATCTGATAAGTATTGATTTATGGTGAAAATCTTGCTCATACTTTCTTTGAATAAATGATTTTTGTTCAATGCGTAGAGTTAGCCTGAGCTTACTTTGTGGATGCTTAACTTCTGTCTGGATAAATATTGTTTGATTTGATGGTAGTTATTTATGACGTGAAAATCATAAGCACACCCCTTGAAGATTGTACCCACTTTGTGTAGTTGTCCTAGCACGGCGAAGCAAAGCGTGGTTATTGGTTTCACCAAGTCAATACCGTCTCTTGAATTCTTAGGAGTAGATTAGAACTTCTAAACCCTTATCTCCTTTTCAGTTTGCTTGAAGTCCATGATCCAAGACCCAAACAATAGAGCTTCATTGTCTAGACCTTCATTGTGAATTGAGTGAGCCTAGTGTAAGTCCCTTTGTGTATTACCAGCATATCACAACGCCCATTGAGCTTATCCACATGTCAAGACCTGACAAAAGAAACCTTGGAATCACCATATGATCTTCTTGCAATCTTAGCATATGCGGTGGTTTTTCAAGAGAGGATAGAGTGTCTTTGGACTTTTTATTCTAAAATGTTCGATGAATGATAAAACGTGAACCGACACTTAGTTGACTTAATTAACTCATCTCATGATTGGGATTGATTGGGAGTTAATTCACGGCCTCTTAGACATATGTCATCCTTGACTAATGCATCCAAGAAGCCTATATAATTGTACTTTATTATTGTATTGCAGCTCCATTAAATTGAATATAAAATATGTTTATTCTATTTCCTAGATTTTTTATTAGCTCATAGACATTAGGTTCTAGGTAGATATGTAGGGTCTATCACAAATTCTAACATGATATTAGGGCCATCATGTCCTTGGAGTAGTCTATTTCTAGGTTTTGGGTGCACATGGATCTAAGTTCTGGCATATCTAGTGAATAGTGGAGCTACTTTGAGTTCACCATTGTGTCCAAAATAACCAAATCAGCTAGGATCCACCATTATTTTGTTTGAATCAGACAAATTGAAAGCTAGCTATCTATGATTTTGTATTGGTTTTTGTAGGTTGTTACAAGAGTCCTAATGAGAAATGAATCTCACCATTGTATCTGGAAGCCATCAATCTATAGGGATTGGCTGTACACTTGCTAGGGTTTTAGTTCATCCCTCCAAGGCTATTGTCTAGAAATTGTCGATTGCATTTAGTCCAAGATTAGCCACATTGTTTGCATATATAAATATTTTCATGTGGATCGAGATTTGGTACTAGGTTTTCAATGCTTGTGGTAATTTTTTTTTTTGCCACAATTGAGGTTCTTTTTGCATGGTTGATAGCATTGCAAGAGGTTTCTTTTGAACGTCAAGGCACTTGGTTTAAGACAAGGATAAGGTTCTTTGGTACCCATTTTAGCACATGGGCAATGGTGGCCAAACATTGACATGAGGAAATTCATTGCCACCTTGAAAGCCTCTACTGACTGCTTCTCATCCATTGCTTGACAACTTGTATACATTGTCGGTGTCACATTGGCTAGGCATCCCACCCACCGGTCCTTGATTCTTTGTAAATTACATTTGATATCTAAGCCTACCATTGTCTAGATTGCCCTGATCAATACCCTTAATGGGTCCATTTACCTATAAGAAATGTACAACACCATTGATGTTGCTTGTCATTAGTACTATTGCTTGTGAGTACACTACCATTAATAAT
This sequence comes from Sequoia sempervirens, assembly GCA_007258455.2. Classification (NCBI taxonomy): domain Eukaryota; kingdom Viridiplantae; phylum Streptophyta; class Pinopsida; order Cupressales; family Cupressaceae; genus Sequoia; species Sequoia sempervirens. Next base: position 350,312 of record VDFB02072415.1, read on the forward strand.
GTTGCAAATCTTTGATTTGCATGCACATGACTAAATACATGGATTGCTGAATAAGTGCCACCATGGACTGCCATTTATGCCTTGTGGCATCTTGCAAAACACGTCAAGTCCTATGCTAGCTTGGATTTTTTTACTGTAGACTTGGTTGCCACCTAGACCCCACTTGCTAGTAGTGACTTGGATCCATGTCATGATGACACGTGACAGATCCAATTTGAACTACGTCACTCCTCTTTGCAATGATGACATCACCCCTATCTTAAGGGTGACCTTACCTTGAACCAATGGAGTTTTCTTGTTTGCTAGCAAAATTTGGAGGCTTGTAACTTAGTCATCTAGTGCCCCTTTTCTGTGATTTATTTTTTGAAATGTGCTATTTTTTCACTAGCTTCACAATGGCATAATTGGGTTTTGTTTAGGATGCCTTGATTTTCTAGAATTTTATGTTTTCTCAAAACAAATGTTGTGTAGTTCTCATTTTGAGAACTTTCAAGGGCCATATCTTGGACATACAAACTCCTCTTTGGTGTTCTGTTGTTTTGGAAGTGTATATTTCCTGCATACTTCACATTGGTGCCTACTATTTCTTCTCATTCTATACTAGAAATGTACTTCCAGCAATTGTCATTTTTGGAAGTTGTGAAAGCCTAAGAAACATAATTAGGTATTGTAAAATGCACTATTTATAAAGTGACACATATTATACTTATCTAATTGATCTAGATGGAGTTTCATCATGTGTTCTTGTCGTTGTTCATACTAATTTGTCACTTTGGATCATGAGAACTATGCCCTAGAATGAAGGGCTTAAGACTCATTGCTGCATGCATGGTCTATCACCCTATCCTTGTGGAATCGTTCTTGAATCAAGTGACATATATCCAAAGACTGAATGGTTTGACAACAATGATCAAGTTCTTGGAATTAGATCAAGCAAATAGAGTGTTCTTTCATTGCTTGTACTATCATCACACAGCTACATGGAGATCTTGAATCACCATTTGAAAGTGATGCTTCCTTGGAGAAACCTTCACATATATGATACTAAGACACTTATTGATGCCTCTTCTATATATGTTCATACTCACACCATCAACATGAGTAGTTCATGGGATGAGCAATGTAGTAGTTTGACATGCATCAAGATTCCACTACCTGTAGTAGCTTCAACAATTGTTCATACTCAAGCATCTAATATGGTCACATGACATGCATGAGATTCCTCCTCCACCTGTTGATTCTGCCAAGTCCAGTGTTGCTTTACTAAAAGGCTTCTAGTGGTTCCATTCAATAAGATCATCCTTGTTTTCTAGATATAGTTTATGGGGATGACTAATTGATAGATCTTTCAAGTTTGTTTGTTGAGTCCCATTTTTCAGATCTAGAAGACACCATTGAGGACTTGATTTTCCTGTTCCACACTAGTGATTTAGCAACAACATCACCGTCATCTTTGGGCTCCTATTCTACATCAATTTCCATATGGTTTTGAGTAGTCATCTTCTTCAATTTGGCCTAGGATACTTGATTTGATCTTGGGACCTCACATCACAGACATGGGTACTGATGCACAATTTTCAGACATATTTTGTGTTTTATTCACTCATTTTCGTTCATGGATTGGGCAGACTTTCTGCATGCACCTATGGGTCTATCTCTTCTAAAAGGGAGAAATGTTATTTGATGAAAGTGGATCTTCATCAGCATTCAATCTCGTCCGTCCATTTTTGGTATAGAAGACAACACATTTGGAGGGAGCTACCTAATCTCTCTCTTCTAGGGATTTCTCTCCTTTTTTGGTGAGTTCTATATTTGTGCATGGGTACTTAGCATTGCCTCATTGCCGAGATCCATTTCTCATTGCTCGTAAGTTGCACTTGTTGGTGTAATATTATGCTTCACCTAGGATTATAATTTATCTTAAATGTAATATTGCACTTAGTTATTAAGTTTACTTAGGATGATAAGCTTATTTATTTTTCCTCATCAAGGTAGCTAATAATGACATGTGTCACCCTTGATTTGATGGAACTTACGTGCCACCTTTGTCTAATCAAGCAACCTCTATCTTAGTTGACAAAGTTAACTCACCTCCTAATTAGGATTAATTGGGAGTTCACTCATGATCTCTTGGACATGCGCTATCCTTCACTCATGCATCCAAGAGGCCTATATATTTGTATTATACTAATTGTATTGGGGCTCCATTATATTGAATTCAATATATGTCTATTCTATTCCTTGGTTTTGTGATTAGCTCATAGATATTAGTCTTTGATAGATTTGTCGTGTTTATCACAAATTCTAATATTTAGAGTTTTTATTGGCAATCGAGACACTAGTGAAAATAAGGTATTGAAAGTGATTTGGGTCCGGGAAAGCTGGGTAAAAGCAATAATTGCATGCTTTAGGGGCAAAATTCTGATTTTAGTTCTGGTTAACAACAGTGTTTATCAAGACACCTTGAGATGTCCTACGTGCAAGAATTCTCAAGAAGACGTTATCTAACTTTTTCTATTGTTTCCATATGCTGAACGAAAGTTTATATGGAAGAGTTAATTACAAAACTGCATTCTAAGAAAAAACATAAGATGTAATCATAAGAACATTCAAATGCTAAACAAAAGTTTATCAGAGAGAATGTCCTCATTTTCATACTTAGTAAGGACATTTCTCTTGCATATGTGGCAGCATTTGTTATATTGCTGACAGAAAATGAAAGGGTGAACAAGTTATTTCACCATATGATAATATGCAGACAATTAGAAGGTTGACTTTAAAGTAGATCATTGACCAGAGCTTAACTTTTGCAATTTTGTCTCCTTGGCAGCTCTGGTCTGCTTTTGGAAAGAGTGTGTGAGTTCTGAACAGCATAAGAAAATTGAAAAATCTCCCCAGAATTATCTTTGGATGTCCTTGTTCTGCTCGGAGAAGCAGTATATCCCGGTTCTCTGTAGAATGAGACATCAATTTTCAGCTTTTCAACTGAATCTTCATGGAAATAAATCTTATAATTTTGTCCAGTCCCCTTGATAAGACCTAAATAGGTTTGTCCAATCACATAAAGGTATCTACCACAGCATAGCCACACTTTTGCATCTTCTTGCTTCTATGATCATGGAGAATGATTCATAGCTGTCTCTGGATGCATCAGATTCCATAGCACTTAAGAATGAGCACCTATTCAGTTCATGTGTTAATCAAAGCAAGCTTTACTCTCTCTGTGTTGGCCTATTTCTGCCCCCCTTTCCGGCCACGGATATGCGTCTCTTCTGGTAGGCTTTCATTCTGAATGATTGCTGGTGCAAAAGATAGAATGTGGAGTGTGTGTGTGTGTATTAACTATTATCTTTCAACTCACAATATATTATGGTGTTAGAAAATCTTCTTTGAATTAGCAGGAGAGCAAACTGAACTTGGAATTCACATCACATGGAAAGGGAATAATGTCGACAATTTGTCTAAGTATATTTCTACATGTTTTCTTTCTCCGTCCTTAGCTGTGCAGAAGTTAGTAAGAAGCTTGCAATATCATTTCTATGATGATTCATCCCTCAACACAGCCTTCGTGTTCTCTTGTCTTTTGGATGAAGTCTTGTATTTCATGTGTGATGTGCTCAGAAAGCTATTGATGTTTCTTGTATGACATTTATTTTCCTCAAGCTTACTCTTTTCCAGCTGGGGCAGCTTCAGGTTTTTCGGGTCTGGGGTCACGTAACCCCAGGTATCTTTATCCAAAAAGATAACGAAATTCTTGTTTCTGTAATTGTTTCAGGCAATTGATAGACTTCCTCTTATTCCAGGGGCATTTGAAATTATTGGAATTCTTTTTTCCGGGGTAAGTTTTTGATTAAAAAACTGCCGAGTTTTGCTTTTAACAGTAATTTTTGTATTACAAATATACAAGTAATTTTGTCTTACTTTGTAGTGTCCGTAAACAATGACCACGCAGTGCGTGAATGTGGTGTTTGAGTTATTGTTGATATAAAATGGTTTCTTTGTTACAGTGGTTTATATACCGCTATTTGCTCTTCCAACCTGACAGGTGAGGATTATCCCTTGTTTCATTCTTGCTTATTATAGGAAAAGTAATACAACCGGTACATTCTTTGAAAAGTGTATACTAAATTAATTTATTAATGAAACTTTGGACCACTCTCTTCCAAGGCTTTGAACCATCGACATGATTTCAGGGAAGAACTAGCAAAAATAATTCAAGATGCCATATCAAAGATTACAGGCCAGTGAGGCTAGGTTTCTGAGATGTGCATATAAGTATCCTGAGAACTTTCAGATGAATGAGATCAGGGGATTTGTGATCATGCTTTGGCCTGCAATAACAGGTATTCTTGAGGTCTAGGTAATTTTTATGTATATAAAGAAATGTAATTTCCAATAATAAAGTGCAATGCCATGGCCAATGTTTTGTCCTTTTCCATTAATGTTAGTTGGGCTTAATTTAATTGCATGGATAGATCTATATTTGAGGGATATGTAAAGACAGCATATGCTTATGTAGAAGCTCTTCCGGGGCAATATATGAACGCTAATTAGATCTTTTACACTTTGTACCATCAACCTTAAGGTGGTGGGAATTTGACAAATCATACTCATTTCATTGGGTAGAAATTAGAGTTTAAATTGGCCGATGGAGATCAGTCCAGGAGGCTCCACTTGTGCATGGCCTGCATTGGTAATGAACATGTTATAGATGTAATAAGCATTGAAATTGCATTTAAAACAAGATATCATTGTCAAGGATTCCCACAATTCTTTCATAAATATGGCCCAGTAATGGAACGTATGTGAAGTGCTGTAGACTTACAATTCTGAATTTGTTTTACCTCTTCCATAATCAGAAGGATTTTCCTGATGAAAATCAAGGCATTGCAAGATTCATATATGATAATAAATCGTGTGACTAAGGAAGATTTGCAGCCATTTGATATGTCTTCGTATCACTAGCAATCGATAGGCTTCATACATGGAAGAAAGAAGTGGTTTGAGAGGATGCTTCAAAAGTCGATCTGTATAAACATTGTTACAACCTGATTAATAGGCCATTCACATAGATAACTGAGCTTTTTTAAACATCACTATGGCTGGGATGTCCTAGGAGCTTCTCCACTGAAATTGGACGGTGACCCTATTTATCCATCCATTTTTTTTAATATGTATAATATTATTTCTTTATAAATGATAATCCAGACATCTATTCATCATTTTTTTTATATAATGATTGGATAAGCTATTGAAATTGATATTTTATGGTGTCTTTCAAATAGATGTGTTTGAGAAATCTTTATTAATTTATAATTTAATATAAATTATTTATTAACATATGTATATGTTAAATTATATAATATTAATATTATTAATTAACTTATGATTCAATATATTTCGATCTAGTGTTGGGGAATTAAGATTTCTACATTATGGATCCGAGTTCAAAATTTCATGTTTGGGGGAGGGATAATTCTAAGAAACTCCCCTAAAAAAGATATACAATTCTAGAAAATCTTAGTCCAAAGTAATAAATTTTGTGGCAAATATATATCAATTTTGAAAGAAAAAAATGTAATTTTTTTTTCTTAAAATTTTGTTTGCATTGTTGTTTCTAGCTAGCAAATATACCCACAATTAAAAAAAACTCATGACAATTTTTAAAAAATTATTCACATTGTTGGTTTTTGTTGGTGAGTTCATCCATGATTAAAAATAAATAAAAATCAATTCATGACAAATTTTTAAAATTTTGTTCACATTGTTAGTTTTTGCTAGAAAAATTTTTCATACTATTTTAAAATAATATGGTTGGCGAAAAAATTAGACATTAAATGATAAACTTTACATTGACTAATGAACGTAGATCAATGACTTATATTATGTTTTGGGCACAAGCTTTGACATACCCAAATTTGAACGAAAAGTTTTTGGAATAAGTCTCTTCAAAGTTAAGAGACAAGTGCCAGTGAAATTTTCAACAAGTGAACAATTCATCAAACTCGATTGGTGGTGGCATTAATTAAAAAAAAGCAAGACCTAACATGCTTTTAAAAGACACAGGCATGGAGTGGCACATAATTCAATTGGAATCGTAAGATTAAAATGAAAATCAATGACAATAAATAAAATATTTCTATAAATATAATAAAATATAATATATAATGTCTAAAAATGTGTGATTAGACTAGTTTTTGTGATGGACTACTAATGACTCCCTTAAAGTTCAAAGTTGATGTTTGGGTGACTATTTTAATATGCAATACAAAACATTAGTGGTTTACTTGTAAGCCAAATATCTCAAGATGGAAAGCATTCACAATATTGGTTAAAGCTAGATATTTGCTAGAGGAAAGGGATTGGAAACTTACCTTGAAGTATTGTGGTACTACTAACCCCAAAAGCCACTTAGCAAAGTGCATTAAGAAATGCAATATAACATAATATGATGAGTGACTCCACACAATTTTTTGCTAGATCCTCTTCCCAATAGTTAAAATGTGATACATTAATTAGGAGAAAATAATAGAAACTACAGATTGGATGATACTTCAAGAGCACTTCTACACAACATTTTTTTTTATAACACTATTAGACCTATTAATGATGTACTACAAAAGATGAGAGATATCATAGTACTACTAGTAGATTAAATTAGGGAGTTGTTTAAGGAAAACGAGATTTTAGCACCACAAAAAGAGAAAGGAATATGAAAAATGATAAAATGGATGGAGAAGGTAGAAATTGTGTCACAAAGAGCCTATTATAATTCAACAAGAGGGGATGAGAGGGATGATGGAGAAGAAAAATCTAAAAAATTAGATGTGGAAGTCATAGAAGGAGTAAGGGATACCACATTGACTACTATGAAAGAATTGAATACTATTACAAACCACTAAATATAAAAGAGGAAAATATAGTGACAAGGAGAACTCCTAAAATATCTAAAATTAGTGACTACTAGATAGAAAGAGGCAAGTTATGCCAGTAGCAAAAGTGCTTAGAGAGTATAAAGACTTGTTTCCTAGAACATTCACCAACCTAAAAGGCATAAAACAAGAAATAGGGATCATAAAAATACAATTAAATGAAGGAGCAAAGACATAAAGACAAAGAACTTATAGATTGAATCCCAATGAGAAATAAAAAGTCAAAATGGAAATAGATAAAATATTTAGAGGTGAAATTATCAAATTGGTGGAGGATGTGTAATGAAACATTCCTGTGCTTGTGCAACATTTAAGAAAACTAGAGAAATAAGAAATTGTGTTGACTTTAGGAAATTGAGTAAGTTATGCATTCAAGACCCATTACCTACACTATTTGCAGAAGAAGTACTAGAATAAGTTGCTAGAAGGGAGGTATATTCTTGTACAAATGGTTTCTTAGGATACCACCAAGTCAGTGTTGGAAATATTGTCATTCATGTCAAAAGTGGACAAGGTCGTCGTTGATGCCAAAGAGTTTAATGTGGAGATCATTGGACATATTGTCATTGATGTCAAAGGTGTTTAGTCGAGATTGTTAGAATATTGTCATTGATGTCAAAGAAAATTGCAACCATCAAGGGAAGAAGGAACGGTCAAGAGAAATCATTGATGATGCAAAGAAAAATAAAGACATAATTTACAAGAATCATCCCAAGTTAAATAGATATTTGAAATATTAATTAAGGTGGTAAATTCTTAATTAGAGATTTGATTTAAGTAATAGAAATGGAAAACAATCTAGTTGACCTTTATTGGAGTCTCCTTTTTGTTTTAAAACATATAATTTAAATATTTAAATCAGATTTAGACAACCACTTTTTGGTAACCAAGATAAAGGCATAAATTATAATCAAGGCTTCATATTGGTGTTCTATATGCTAGCCGACTTCATGATTATTTACCAAGAAAAATGTATAAATAACTACAACTTCTGAGGGCTTCATATTGGTGTTCTATATGCTAGTCGACTTCAGAAGTTGTGTTTGTATTAAATTTGGTGAAGGAGTTCATCATATTAGCATTGAAGGATCTAATAGATTGGAGCTCAATTTGTGTGAGGGTTGAAGCCTCCAATAGGTTGGAGCCTACAAGAAGAAGATTAATATATATAAGCAATATTTTGTTGTGGTTTTCTCCTGCAAGAGTTTCCATGTAAGATTGTGTGATGTCTTTGTGTTTTTAATTGCTAGATCTTAATTGAATGTTTTTATTGTGATTGGCTAAGTTTTGAAAAGTAAAAGATTGTTAAATATTGATTCACCCCCCTCTGAATATCACTATGTGCTTATCAGTCAAAATACAAAAGAAAGACCAACCTAAGATAGCCTTTTCTATAGAATTTGAATATCATATGTACACCTTGATGCCCTTTGGGCTTAAAAATCTCCTACAATTTTATCCAAATGATGGATAATGCTATTAATTATTCCTCATGAACTCTTGGAAGTCTATGTAGATTATTGGATAGTGTATGAGTTGATGAAGGTCCATGTCTAAGTACTATAGTTGATGTTGGAGAGATGCGACAACCTACAAAATTTCCCTAACTTGAATAATGTGTTTATGGTACCTTTTAGTACACTATTGGGACATATCATATGCAAAGAAAGGATTATGGTAGCTCCCATAATGGTGTAGCATCGTAAATTGTCACCTTTGACAATTTCACACTATGTTTTGTTCCCCCTTAAGTAATTGGACCTAATTCTACACCTAATTTCCTAAATTATGTATTTCGTAGCCCATTTTAATATTTACCTACAAATTATGTGTACAAAATCAAAGCATTCATTTAATATTTTGTCCTTGATAGCTTAAGTCCCACAAAATAGGGTTGGGACACAGTCGCCTAGGGCCACTTAATCCCCCTATTTTCCCTCCAAAATTGAATATGTCAGAGTCGACATTTTATTATTTGAATTTCTAATGTCCAATGTCAGCTATCAAGATTTAATTTTTGGGAAATTAGAATAATTGCATATAAATACCTAGTTATTGCATCATTTGAAAGATATCTAGAAATTATTGGCAATCAAGAGCACTATCAAGCAAGTCAAGAGCAACATTTCAAAGATTTCTTGCAAAAATTCAATACCAAAGAATCATGTCAAAGTGTATGTGAGTTTATTCATGTTTATGATATCATATATTGTTTGTGAGATCTAACCCTTGTAAGTCTTCAAGAAAATCAAGCCAACAACAATCAAGCCTTAAGGAGATTTATATGACTTCAGTCATTCAAGGAAGTTATTTTTGAGTGGTGAATTATAGGTCATCATTGATTCATCATTCATTTACCACTATATTATCTTTTCATTGGCATTGCCATTGTGGAAGTGGAAACACTGAGATGGGGTTTGACTAAGGAAAGCCCCTATATGTCACAACCCTTCCTCTCTCTTTGAATATACAGGTTTCAGATATGAAGAAGATTGGGAGAAGATTGAAGTTCATTTATTCATTGTTGCATTCAAACCCTACACCTTGACAACAAACATAAACTTAGTTACAACAATATTCGATAGTGATTCGATATTGCGACAACTAGAAAATGAAGGATTTGATCTGACACTAGAAGAATTTGAAATCAAATATGAGATTCTTCTACTAGGACATATTCGCCTAGGGAAACTACCTCCTTAGAAATTAGCCATAGATTCATATGCCAGGTGCACAATACTTTTGTTAGTTTGTTTCTAAAGTTGAAATTTGTCTACAATTTTCTATATATGCTATATTTGCATCAGAATAGGTATTTGCATCATTAGCCTAGTTATTTCATCCTTAAGTTCATTTCAAATTTGGTCAAGGGTAGGTTGACTCACCTTTCAAGTTGTAAGTCACTCCAGGTAAACCCACAAAAGTGGTTTACAATTCCAATGAGGAAGGAAAAGTTGCAAAAAATGACCCCATGCAAAAAAAATGGTTTTTGGGGGTTCAAATGAACTTTTGGTTCGAGCAAACCAAAAGGGGACGAGTGAACCTATTTAATGATGGGGCCCACCATTCTTGGAAAAAAGCCAAAAGTGAAGGCTTATGGAAAGGGGGTTCGCTCAAACCCAGGTTCGAGCGAACCCCCCCTGATTCGCTCGAACCCCCCTTTTCCCCTCTTCTCCCCCTCAAGCACCAAAAAGTCTAGAATTTTGCGCTTCGAAGTTTAGGTTGAGGATGAAAATGGAGGAGACTTCATAAACCCAACTGAATGATGGTAGTCCTTGAATGAGCTATCCAACAATATAATTTTAATATGTTTTGGTTTTATTATGTATTTATTTTTTTAGTTTTATTAAACATAGGTTTTTCACCGAAAATCAAGCTCTCTTTCGCACATGTGGAAAAATAATAGATTATCATTTTTTTTTGAAAAATATGAGTGCACCAGATATTGAAGTCCTTGATCCAATAATTTTTTTTTGAATTTCGATACATACAAAAAAAGTTACGCGTTATATGATCGCCTATGTCGAATTGTAATTGGTTTGATTTCAAAACTTGATTAAGGAAAAAATTTTCAATAAAACACTATGAAACCAATTGGAAGCACTAGATATCATAGTTACAAATCTAAATTCAAAAAAATAGAATTTTATCCTTCATGGAAAAGTTATGTGTTATACGGTGAGCGTCACTCTTTAAAAATGTTGTTTACTAAAAAAACTAGTTTTTGAAGGAGATGGAAAAAGAAGTGTAATCTGATTCCAAAAATTTTGAAAAAAATATATTTAGAATCTATAGACAAAATGTCACAAATCACTAGTTTGCATCATCTTCAAATTCCTCACGGTTTAGCCACTATAGGTTCCTGAAAGTGAAGATTTAGTTAGAAAAAAATATTTCAATGTCTAGTTTGGCCAAAAATTGTAAACCAATATTGTGGGATCACCCTTCCTATATCTTGTCCAAATCCATCAAAACCCCCGCTACCTCAACCCTCTAAATGAAATGTTAGGAAAGATGTCTAAACCCTAGAGTGGAATCCTAGAGCTTCCCCCTTTTTTCTACATTTCATTTTGGTGAACTTGATGCATTTACATTATAGACCTTCTAAAATCTAAAGTAATTCATCCTAGATCTAGGTTTAGCATTGCATTGTGTTGCATTATTCATCTAGGCATTCATTTTTGCATCATAAAAAGCATAAAGATTCAAAAAATGCAAACAATATTGCATTTTAGGTTGCAATAGTATTAATTTCACTCATCTTAGGTTAGATTTATATTTCCAATTTCATTTAAAAATATAAATTAGGTCATTTAAATTTGAAAAAAAAAATGAAAAAGTTCATTGCATTTATTTTTTGAATCTTGTATATAGCTGAAAAAGTGAAAAAATGCATTGTTTTGTTTCAAAAAAGCATCAATATCATCATTTTTAGATTTAAGCATATTAGGATCAATCAATTATTGCATCTTAGATTTCGTAATTGTATAATTTGGAATTGTCATTTATTGCTGGATCTTTTTACAAATTGTTGCACACTTGCATTTTGAATTTCATGATTATAAATTGGGTAAATTATGGAAAATATTTCATTGTCAGATCTGTATGCACACAAACCTAAGATCCTTAAATAGTATAAAAGACAACCAAATTTTGAAAAATTTAACTGTAGGACTCAAGGCAACTTAGTCCAACTATTTTTGGCTTAGAATTCTTTCAAACCTATGTTTTTGTGTTTTCTCTCTGCTTCTATTTTTTATTTTTTCTTTTGAGTGTTTTATTGGGACTGTTTGGCAATTTAGTGTTCATGGTGGACACATTTAATATTTTGAAACTTGCATGGGCTTCACAACTTGGTGTCCTGTTGCCAATACTTCAATGAGATGTAATTGTAGACTTATGGCATCCCGTACTGTTGTTACATCCACTGTGGATCCTGATTCCTCCAACTTTTTCACGCAAGGTATTGCCAACATCATGCCCATTTTGGACTTGATCCCTAATCCTACCATACCAATGAAAACTTCACAAACAAGCACCTTCATGAATTTCGAGATTGTTGTTGCCCACTCGAAGACAAACTGGAACAATTAGACAAAGACTTTGAGGGATTGCAAGACTATTTAAGCACTAAATCCTTAGTGGGACAAACTGTGTGGGAGTAAATGGTGACTCCCCAACACCCCAGGAATAGTTGCTAGACTAAAACAACTTCCACAAGAGAGAGAATGCCAAGAAAGCTTGCTTCAATAATGCAAGATTGAATAATGGTTGAATATGCTTGAATAAGCTTGAATTGATACAAATGTACATGAGATGCCTTGCTTATAAAGGAAAGGTAGAGACGTAGGATAAGACAAGATCATGACAAGTGTCTTAATCCTATGACATGAGACAACTAACAAATTAATCACCTAGGAATCAAACAATACTAGCTAGATAAGATAAGTTCTAGAAAAGACAACTAAGACTTCTAGAAATAATCTTTTATCCTAAGTAAACTTAACATGTGAATATGTCCCCTAATTACCTAGTGAGTGAATTAGCTAGGTACAAGACATTTATTCACACCAACACCCCCCTTAAGTACAACTTAGGGAGAATATTATTATGCACACTATGCAAAGAAGAAGATGAAGATGAAGATGACTATGGGTCCTGGCTACTAGGCCATGTTAGGAACCCATTTACAATGCAAATGCAAATGAAAAACAATCTCTCACAAGTGGAGAAAAGGAGAAAACCTAGTGGGACAAAACTTCTCTCCAAAAGAGAGAAAACAAAACAAAGAAAAACAAACATGATCTATGGAGGACTCATAGATACCCCCCAAGGACTACATCCATCATGCATATACAATCAATGACCCCCCATAAGAGGGAAATGGAGAGATAAGATATCCCCCCCATAATGAAGAAGCTCCAATGCTGATGAAGAATGCTTGAAAACAAAAGATGATCCAATTTCTGCAAGCAACACATCTTCTGTTAGGAAGAAACAAATCCATAAGCTAATGAAGAAGCCACTCCATGTCCAACTAAAAGGAGGAAGAATGAATGCTCAACATGTATGCCTCTAAAAATTGAGTAGGAGTCTCCAAGCTTGAATAAGCGACAACATAATCATGGTCAAACTTAACCAAGAAACATGAAAAATCAAGTGATGGAGGAGACTCATGAATGTCAATATCCAAAGACAAAGTAGATGGTATAACAGTTGTGTTGAAACTGTCATCAAAGAGGAGAGAAATCCCTTCAAGTGTGTCCTCCAAATCTGCAGTATGAGACTCCATGAACAAGCTAGAGATACTTGTCAAATATTCGTCCCACAAAGCAAGATTTGAAAAATTATGATCATCCTACTAAATAGAAGCATTGAGGGCTGAAGAGGCAGGAGATGGAGAAGGAGGAAGCTCAACACTGGTCTCTAGAATGCCAAGGTGTAGATGACCAAACTTCTCCTCATTAACATGGTTCACAGTCAGTGGAGTGTGCGATGCAGTCAAAGGAACATTATCACCTTCTGAAGAAAAATGTGAAAAGGAATACACACGAGATGAATGATCAACCATCACGATAGCAACAATATCCCTAGTCTCCAAGTCCCTTATGTACACCCTATTAGGAGTGAACTCAACTATTTTACCTTGAACCCCATGAGTAATTATAAATAGAAAGGAGATTAGTGGACAAGGAGGGAACACAAAGTACATCATTGAGTGTATTTCCCCCATGTCAATAGAACCCTTCCCATTTACCTTCATATATGTATTGTTACCCATCAATATATGAGGTGAATTACAAGGCTCAAAAGAAGAGAACATATCCATAGAAGATTCCATATGGTGAGATGACCCTGAATCAAGAAGCAATCTATTAGATTTAGGACTTGTAGAGGCCAAGAGTGCTCGTCCTTTCATTTTGTGTAGCGCAGATGTGGATCTTGTGTTCTCTGACTGAGATGATGGTGGTGTTGTCGATTGAGATGCTGAAGAAGAAGTAGAAGACATTGATGAGGGAAGATGAATGCTATTCTTTTGAAGAAGGTGTTTAAGTTCATCAATCTTCTTATTGTAACATCTATGCTCATCATGTCCTAGCCTTTTACTTCAAAAGAATAACATCTATGCTCTTATACCATGTGGGAGTAAATGGTGACTCCCTAACACCCCCAGCAAAAAACTTCAAGCCAACACAATACCCTCAGATTTGGGAAGGAATCTGCAACACCTGGAGCTCTAATACCATGTGGGAGTAAATGGTGACTTCCCAACACCCCCAAGAACAGTTTCTAGACCAAAACAACTTCCACAAGAGAGAGAATGGCAAGAAAGTTTGCTTTAACAATGCAAAATTGAATAATGGTTGAATATGCTTGAATAAGCTTGAATTGATACAAATGTACATGAGATTCCTTGCTTATAAAGGCAAGGTAGAGATGTAGGATTAGACAATATCATGACAAGTGCCTTAATCCTATGACATGAGACAACTAACAAACTAATCACCTAGGAATCAAGCAATACTAGCTAGATAAGATAAATTCTAGAAAAGCCAACTAAGACTTTTAGAAAGAATCTTTTACCCTAAGTAAACTTAACATGTGAATATGTCCCTTAATTACCTAGTGAGTGAATTAGCTAGGTACAAAACATTTATTCACACCAACAAATTGTGCCTATAGTGTACAACTTAAGGAATTAATCAATGATGCCTAAGGATTAGAGGTTTTGCAGAGCCTAGCTCATATTGTGGATGCCAACATTTCTATGATGGCTAGTTATGCCCAAGCTTTGGGATACACTCAAAACCAAGGAGGTCACAACTCCCTCCCTCAAATATACCCTCTATTCCTACATACACATTGCCAATTGTAGATTCAACAATACAACAAAAAGATGGGATCAATCCAACCTTGGGGCTCTCTAGTGGGAATCCTTATAGTTTCATGACATCACATGTGACACCTCAATATTCATCCCCCTTATAAACTTGTAATAGAGTAGTCCACCAAGCACTTACAAAATCCCACCATATTCACCACATTCTCAAAACATGTCAAGCAACGATTCTGTCATAAATCAACTATTACAAAATGTAACCTCACTTCAACAAATCTCAACATTGAACCAAAATCAAAGTGGAAAACCATTTAGAATATGTCAAAAGGAGCCCATTGTCACTTGAAAATTTGAAAACACCCATGCCAAAAAACATTGAGATTCCTAGATTTGACAAGTACAATGGTAAAGGAGATCCCAATAGTCATATATCAGCTTATACAACATCATGTAGTGATTTCATCTTCAAGGATAAGCTCTTATCTAAATTATTTCCTAGGTCATTAAAATACATGGACTTGGAATGGTTTTTCTCATTGTTGAATAACTTGATACATTCATTCAATGAGCTTGTTGATGCATTCCTCTAACACTTCCAAGTGAACATTCATCCTGAAATTACATTAACTGATTTAATGGGGTGCAAAAAAGGGAAACATGAAAAAGTAACAGACTTCATAGGGCGATATCACGGTGTTAATTAATTTACTCACAAATCAACTATGTTGATGTTGATGTTCAAAGAGTGTTCATTGGAAATTTGCAACCTAGCATTAGGGATAAGATCTTGTTAATGAAATATCCATCCTTTACACATTTTTGTACAACTCTTCATGACTATTAGAATTCAGTCAATTAGTATGAAGAAACATCTTCAT